>JAOXYJ010043769.1:0-12154 GCA_028566555.1 Lithophaga nigra
AGGGTTAGGGTTAGGTACACCACCACCACCTCAGAGGTTAGGGTTAGGGTTAGAGTTAGGGTTAGGGTTAGAGTTAGGGTTAGGGTTAGGGGTAGGGTTAGGTACACCACCACCACCTCAGAGGTTAGGGTTAGGTTTAGGTTTAGGGTTAAGTTTAGGGTTAGAGTTAGGGTTAGGGTTAGGGTTAGGTTTAGGGTTAGGTACACCACCACCACCTCAGAGGTTAGGGTTAGGGTTAGGAACAGGAAGTGTGCATACGCAGGATACAACTTCCGGTCTATGACGTCACTTCCGGTAACGTCACTTGTCACTTCCGGGGCACCGCCACCTCACTTTTACTAACCGAACTGTCCCCATATACTACTTCTGAGTGCTGGCCGCAGGCCACTATACTCAGTTCCTCCTCTTCGTCAATTTGAAATTCATTTACACTCATGGGGTTGCAAAATTAACGTTGTTCGCCTGTGTCAGTGACTTTCAAATTCAAAGTTTATATCAGATTCTCCAGTGATTATTAATACTCGGTATCATGCACCAAACTGTAAATAAGCACTAGAAAAAACGTTTCATTTTTATCCCACTGAAACCGAATATATCTAGTTAATCGCATTTCTAGCATTTATTTCTTCTCAGTTTCGAATAAGTTAATGGAGAAGAGTGAAAAATTTAGCACTAATATATTTTTGAACGTAAACAAAAATAATTACGTGATAAATTTTGATCATGTCGTAAGTATAGACGTGTGGTAAGGTAGATTAGCCCGTTTTGTGTATTATTACTCTGCTGACATGTTTAAAATCAACTGCGAGTATGATTTAAACCAAAAGATTTCGGCCGTATATATGCTCATTTGATTTACCTAAATTTAATAAATACGCTGTCAGAGTTAGATACTGGGACGTTAGACTTATAAACCATACACCATGGGATCTGGATACATATTACTATACCAGGGACAGTGATAAGGTGATTAATCAGTGACAAATCTGATAAGGGGTTCCATTAGTGATGAAGGGTTCTATCAGTGATCGGAATGTAATTATGGGTTCTATCAGTGATAAGGGGGTTCAATTAGTGATTAAGGTGGCTATCATTGTCTTTGATGAGAATTATTATCAGTGATAAGGGTTACTATCACTGATGAGAGTGTTGAGGTACAAAGGTTATGAGAGTGGTAAGGGTGATAAGAAATAATAAGAGTTACTATCAATGATAAAGGTGAAAAGGGGTTACTCTCAGTGATAATGGTGAAAAGGGTTACTTTCAGTGATAAAGGTGATGAGAAACAATAAGAGTTACTATTAGTGATGAAGATAAAAAAGGGTTACTTTCAGTGATAAAGGTGATGAGAAACAATAAAGGTTAATATCAGTGATAACAGTTACTATAAGTGATGAAGATGAAAAAAAGGGTTACTGTCAGTGAGAAAGGTGATGATAAACAATAAGAGTTACTATCAATGATAAGAGTTATTGTCAGTGATGAAGATGAAAAAAGGGTTACTGTCAGTGATAAAGGTGATGAGAAACAATAAGGGTTACTATCAGTGCTGAGAGTGAAGAGAGTTACTGTCAGTGATGAGAGTGTTAATCAGTGATCTGACGAGAAGAGTTACTATCAGTGATGAGAGTGAAGAGAGCTGCTATCACTGATGAGAACAAAGAATTACTATCCGCGATGAGGGTCGTTGGTGATGAGGACAAAAAGAGTTACTATCGGTGATGAGGGTTGCTATTGGTGATAACAAGAGAGTTAACTATCTGTGAAAAAATAATGAGGTATTAGTATCAGTGATAAGTATTTACTATCAGTGAAGAGGAACAATAAGGTTAGCGAGCCCTTCATAACACTTATCACTGATAGCACCCTTATCAAATTCAGCTGTTATCAATGAAGGAGTGAAACCATTAGGAAGAACACAAAACAGATGGAAACTATAACGTTTAAATTGTTACATGTGTTTGATGTTTTCCCACCACACACACAACTGACAGGATATTTAAGGAGTTTTTGTTTGTTACAGTTGTTCAAGATCTGTTTACAGTTGTACTAGACACGATCAATGATGTTAATCGTAAAACATAGAAAAAAACCGATGTAATTATCCTAAAAATACTTAAATATATAATTCCACCTGATTCACCTGAGCGGAGGATATTATCTTACATTTATTTTCAGTTTGATAGTGCCCTGCTTAAGGGTGAAACACACCCAGAGATGTAAGCATACAAAAACACAAACAGGTCGGATATGCGAATATAAATTAGTGTTGTCTTCTGTGATGTCCCATTGTGATTCATGGAGATTACCAGTAAACACCTAACTGGACTGAAGAAGTGTTTAGGGTAAATACCGTCCAAATGACTGATCCCGTCACGTACAAAATAACAGACTTAACCAACCGATTGAGAATAGCTTTTATTCTTCAAAACTTCAAAAGACAAAACAAAAAGTGTTAGGATTGAAAAGGTGTTGAAACGGGACAAAAATAGACTGTTCGTCAAATGGAAAGGTTACCCAGATACTTTTAACTCCTGGATTCCTATGTCAGATGTGGAGGCGCTCTAAACAGAACTTTTCATTTCCAAATAGTCATATTTTACACTTTAGTTTTAAGAAAAAGGGTATACCTAGTTAAAACTGAAAGTTCTTCTAGAATGCTTTAAACAACCAGCCCGGACTTCCTGGAACTTTTACATTTTTTCAGAATTATTGTGACTTGTACTAAGCAGAGGTTTGTAGCAAGCCAGAGCAGTTTTGAAAAAATGAAAAGTCCTGGTTATTATTACTCGTGACGTGAACTCCTCCCACTATTTTGTCGCTTTATTATATGTTGATCGCTGTAAAGTTATGAATTAATTTATGCTTTAAAAGATCGATGATATATTAGTGTCTGATAATTGAAGCATGTTTTTCAAATTCTTTGACAATTTTCTTGATTTTCATTCGAATCTTTGACAAATGTCATGCTATTTTTTAACATTTTCGACTTTGTATCCGTTCTGCAAGAAATGATGCACTTCTTAAAATCAAATCTATAGCCTATTGCAGAGCTCAATCAATTATCTATAAAATGAGGTATAAAACATTTCAAAATGTTTAATCATTTTTATGTAATTCATCTTTTTTCGATGACACATGGCAAAAAATTGATCCGATCATCGACTGTCATGTTTTATATCATGATACGATCAAAAGATGTTTCATGCTACAATCAAAAGCTGTATAATATTGCATACTTAGTTTGGTTTAGACGTGCCAGTATTCGCAAAAACGATATTTTTGACTTGTCATTGAAGTCAATAAAGAAAGGAATCAATATTGTCCAATTTCAAATGTTTGCAGGCGTTTTTTTTTCCTTTCATTTTAACATTTTGATCCGTTTTCCTTATCTTCTAACCAACTTGCGGGGTTTTTCATTCCTGGTTTTCCTTTTAAGCATTACAAATTTACTGTCAATGATAACATTTGGGTTAGTTTATACTTTGGAACCACTCGGCGGATTTCTAGAACTGGTGGAACTTTTGTGCCCGAACTTATCTCTAACCCAGTTGTCAGTTGTAAGATTTATCCGACTGATTAATTTTTTTGTATATTTTATGTTTTATATGTTATGATTATTTACATTCGTGTAAATTCAAAAATGCAAAAAACAAAAAACAACAGACTTCTTTCTTCGTTTTCACGGTCAATATCCTTGGGGATGGATATGGCATCACTTCTCGAATATGTTTTGATTTGAGTATTTCTCGTACAATATTTTGGTTTTCCTACCTTCCAATTGTTTAGAGTCAATTGCTGTTAATGAGAGGTTATGTCTTTACAGCATAACAAATTTACTGTCAATCCCGGAGTCAGAAGGGTATCTTATTCGCTGTACTGGTATGTTTTTATTTAGAACTGTCTCCCCGTACCCAAGTCGGAGATATTTTATATCATATACATTGTACTGCTATATCATGTAATATATATTATTTTACAAGTGGTGAGACTTGAAATATTGAATCTGAGTTGTAATCCGTTATTATCATTTATATCAGCAATGATTTATATAAATCTAAAGGCAAATATAAATTTTCAAACATTTTATGTTAGGTAATTAATAATTAGACTTTTAACTACCTTTCCGCTTTGTTTCACCTATTTTCTTGTGCTAATTAGTGAATCCGGAACTTAGATACGGTAAGCCGGGCGACTCTCCGTACCCACTTTGGGTACAAAGAGCAACTGCCTAATTGTTTTAGGGGCTAACTGTAGTCTTCCCAGGGTGTAGGTTATCCTCACATTATTGAAGACCGTGGGGTGACCTTCGGTTGTGTTTTCATCTATTTTGCGTTGTTGTCTCTTTAACATATTCCCCTCTCCATTTATTTTTCTATGTTACAACTGACCACAACTGTCTTATTAAAATATTACATAATGAAGCGATCTAAGTACATGTGATAATTCATGTTTATATATATTCCAGAAAAAAAATGGCTGCTCAAATAGTGGTCAACCCTCTGGATGGTTCATTTACTGAAATAGTACAACCTAGTATAGGGAATGGTAATTTAGTTTGTGACATCTGTGACAAAGTGTATAAAACTAAGTCCTCTTTACGAAGGCATAAGAAAATGCATGGTGCCAAACATCCATGCAAAATATGTTGGATAGATTTCGAGACGGAAGCGGCATATCAAACTCATAAAACACAGAAGCACTCAACACAACATCTTTGTTCCACATGTGGGAAATCTTTTACTAGAAATTCTTCTTTGGTGGAACATCAGGCTCAACACTCTGCTGACAGGAATGAGAAATGCCCTTACCAAAACTGTGAGAAATCTTTTACCCGGAGGCAGCTCTTGGCTGATCATATCAACAGTCACACCGGGATGAAACCGTATCAGTGTGATCATTGCAAGAAATATTATGCAAGTCAATCAAAGTTAGGTCACCATAGATTTCATTGCATGAAAAATTTGCGGGGAAACCTTTGCCAGCAAGAGTGTTCTCTATGACCATAAAAAAAAGTCAACATGTGGTTGAAAATTTTATTTGTGCGCGTGGCAGGAAATACAGATGGCGCACAAATCTAGCCAGGCCTCAAAAGAACTGTAATATTAATGTATAAATTGTTTATTGTTAATTTTCTGCAGCTACATATCCCCTAAACCAAAGCAATTAAAATGAACTTATAAATTTAATCATGCACACGTTCTTATTTTTAAAAAATGCTATCTGGACTAAACAATTTGTTCTCTCAAAAATAATTATATTCCCAAAATTTATAGGGGTCATGATATTCATTATCAATCGCTTTGTCAGTTTATTTTTTTCAAATTCTGAAAAGCAAAGGATTATTTCATTATTTTAATTTTACTCATAAATGCATGGAATGGTCAATCGAGTAACCAATCGAACAGATAACATTCTTAGATTTTGACAAAGGAATATTTCATGTATCTCAACAAGGAAGTACAAGTGGCATTTAAATTTACATTCATTGTTTACATGTTTCAAATATACATATGTATGACACAGATAAAAAACTGTGATGCCTACAACCACATGAATTTAACTATATTTTACGATTTATATTCACATTTAGTCTAATTTTTTCATGGTCTCAAATAGTGAGAACTTTGCCCTTTATGTTTTAGATTTTTTGGTTTTAATATGAATATTCTTATTTTATATGTTCAGTGTTAACATACAACGAATTTCATCTATCTGTGGAAAAAAATTCATTTATAAAATCTCAATGGGTTTTTTTTTTTTTATTTTGAGGCACAATAAACAATAAACAGTTGATGTTTTAACTGAAGATGGCTAGCTTTTACAAATATTGTTTTGATATTATTTATTTTTTTATACATTTGTTTTGTTTTCTTATATTAACATCAAAGGAGATACTTTGACATGTTATTTTTTTCTATTAATAAAGTGAAAAGAAATTGTGTGTTTTTTTAATTGGTATTTTATAAAGCTGTGAATAACATGAATTACAAAGTTTGTCTAGGCTAGTGATTAAACATTGACAAATAAATTATATCAAAATTCAACAAATGATGAAAGATGTTAATGAATCCAGTGTTTTTACATTGTACATGATGTAAGTATTTAAATATCTAATTCTTCTAAATGTGCAAAATTTAAAAAAAGGGTTATGGAGTGAATGTATGTGTGGAAAAAATCACACGATACAATGATAGGGCAATTATCTTCAGTATGAGCAAACCAGTAATTCATAAAAACAAATATAAGAACATACACCTCAAGTACGGGGGGGAGCTATTGTTTTCATTTATATATCGTCCATTCCTTTACGTTGGTGTGCCAGTATTTTCGATTCATCACATCTGTGATATTGTCGTACTCCAGCAAATCGATTAGAAGGGAGATCTGGTAACGAAATCTGATCAATTTTCCTTTTCGCCTGTGTTCGTCTTCGGTCTCGCTTGTCAAAGAAATTGTTACTGAAAAAAGCAAGAATAAAAAAAGATAGAATGAATGTGCGAGTGACAACACTTTACAACAAGGTACATTGAAAATATCTGATATTATCTAGGTTATGTGCAGGCTATGGGCCGTGTTGATCTTGTATGATTGTTTGATCTATTAGTTCTCTGTTGACTTCAAGATGCAGAACAGTAATAAAAACCCCGTTCCTTAATAATTTGGATATTTCAATATACATGATCTTAAACACGATACAGAGTAAATAAGTATAGAATTGCCCATACAAAAGAAACAAACAGAGAAGAGAAAAAGTATGAGTCGGTGAACTGGCATGGGCAAAACAATGACGCACATTACAATGAAGGTAAATAAGTAATTCGACTACTTCTGAAAAACTACATTTTTCGCTCTAAGTCTTTGAAAGTGATATCTATTCATCATAAATAACAACTCAATCTACCCAATATTACGAATCAGATACATGTGCCTAATACATGTGCGGGAGGGGATGAACAGGGTGGCCCCGTATCCCCGCTCTCATTACCCACGCTTCCCTCGATCCCATTTACCCCCGATACCGACCACTAAACCACCACTCCCGACCCCTGAACCCCCGCTGCCCCTCCAAACAACACTATTGTTCCCCGTTCAATCAATACCCGCTCCCTGCCCCTTTTACCACTTCTGTACGCTCATTCCACCACCGTTGCCGGCCCCTCAACCCCCGTACCCGTCCCGCGATTCCCTGTCCGCCCCCTACACATGCTTAATACTAATTAATCTCATAGCTTCAATCACCAAAATTGATGGATATATAATCAATGACATAATTAAATGGAAAATCTTTTTACGATCATTTGCAAATAGAACATGTACAATTTCCATGAATACGAAACGTTACGAGAAGAGGAGGGTTATCTTTCAAATAACAAACTGTTATGTACTATTCTCGGTATCCTTACTGAACAGTTATGACATTTGGTTTGTTGTTATCACTTAGAATTTCAGCTTCTGAAATAGGATGGAAATCTGCTTCTGGGTACACTGCAGCTGTGGTTGTTGTCATGTAAAATGATCTGTAGATTAAAGAAACTCACAATGTATGTAAGAGAAAAAAATAAATGGAAATGGGGAATATGTCAAGAAGACAACAACCCAACCATAGAGTTAACTACAACAGAAGGCCATCCTAAGGTCTTAAATGACGATGAGGTTCACCCACACCAAGGGACAGACCAAAGCTGGCCCCTAATCATTAACACAGGGAAATAGATATCCTTCTAGATGTATGCATTGAATGTTACATTTTAATGTGTAAGCGATAAATAAAATGGGGATGGCATGATGGATCATGAACAGAAAATATAATTCTTTTGTGGCCTTAGACACTTCACAATATAAATCAGCCATGTTTTGATATAATATTACTTTCTTCAGGTGAAACTGAACATGGTTTAATAACGTAACTATGTAACATAAAACTTGAAAATAAGTTTGAAATATCATAACTGTTCATACCGGATTTGTGTGCGTCTGTGTGTGTCTCAAAAGTTCAAATGTGAACCCCTAAACAAAATATAAATTTCACTGAAATATTTCAAAATTTTAACAAATTATGTAGCTGGATTCATTCTTGTATTATCCAAAAATGTTGCTTTAGCAATCATAGCTGGTGTATCGTCTGGTTTTGGAGTTCCCAGTCCAGAAGGGTCTAAATCTCTGACGGTGCTGAAAAATTGCTCAACTTCCTGTGTTCCGATAGCTCTAACATTATAGTTACAATTTGGGAGTAGCTTGAATAGTTGTAACTTTCTATCAATGTTAGCCAACAAAGATTCGTAAGTTATAATAGGTATTCCTTTTACATATTGCGTTAAAGGAGGGAACCTTCCGAAATTGATATCTTTTAGCAAATAATCTCTCAGTTCAACTCGTCTCTGACATCTTTCTACGGCATCTAGTCCGGGTTCATCCTCTGATTCAAACCATCTTCTAACTAGTCGGACAAAGGCTGCCTCCTTTTCATATCCCTTTCCCATCTTAAAACTTTCGACGTCTTCTCCAAACAACCATTTTGCGAAAGCGACACTTTGTTTGTCTATACACTCTACAACAAGTGCAATATTCAATTGTGTTTCTTCACTCTTAGCGGCTTTGATCCAAGCATCTTTCCTTAAGCTGGACACACCAGTTGTACAAATTTTTGTCCGGAGGCATGTCAGAATATGACAAACGTCTGTATAATGACACCGAATGCTACCATTCTTATCCTTGGATGGCTGTGAAAACATCAAATAATTGTCACATACATTTGGTATTTTGAAGTTCATTTCCACGGGGGAGTTTTTTGCCCATTGTCTGTAATATGCTGGCCAATTGTCCTCGCATAAAATTGTTGCAAGTACTTCTTTCGGAATACAATTGATACGAAGGGATGCTAATTGAATCAATTTAGGTGGTTGTAACCTGCGTGTTCATTTCTGTGATTCAATTTCCCTACATTCTATCAAGGCTGAAAGGAATTCATATAACTTTGGTTTGTTCCAATTTGATGAAAATTTTTCATTTCTTTCTTTATGATTTTTCATGGTTTCAATACAGATAATAAGTTCCTTCTTTGTGAGATTTTTACACGCAGACTCACTTGTTCTTAAGTCTTCTTCAAATTCCTCTGTAGTCTTCTTGTCCCATTTACTTGACTTTGATGCGCATGCTGATTTGATAGACGTCATCATTAACTGATAAATGTTAACGATTTCTGAATCAGTATGTGTAACGTGTTCTGACATATCGGGATAATTGATTTCCATAGGGTCAAGCCCGTTTTCTGGTGTAACTGTCATGTCAGACGTACCGTTTTCCTCAATTATGAGTGGTGAATTTTGGATTTCCTTATCTACTGTTGTTTCTTCATCTTGATAAAATCCATCGTATAATTCATTATACACATTGCCTATTACTGAACTAATATCCATTTGTTGGAAAGATCTAGAGTTGCTGCCTAGAGGTTCTGTAGACGCAACCATAGGCTGTTTGGTAAACGTATTACATGTACTCACTTGCATATCTATTTCAGTGTCAAAAAGTAAGGATGTATTGTAATCGACGTTCATATATTCACAATATGTTGTTCTTCGTGCTGCCACATTATCTGATTGTCAATAAAGGTGATATCTTCTTCACTATACATTGTATCAGGTACGAAAGCATGAATATCTACGTGAATACTATCATCGTTTGGCTCTAGAGGATCTGGTGTTTCACAGTCTCTATTGAATGTGTTTTCGTCTGAAAAGACAGTGGTGTGTCTCTGCCGTATATGTTCAAGAAGAAATCATTTCTGTGTCCATACCAAATGAGCGGCTTGAACTGTAGTGGCGGTTCCACACGAACATCTGCTAAAGATTTCACTTTATATCTTTCTCTCATTTCTTAAGAATGGTCGGTTTTGGTTTCTTTTTCTGAAGAGCCCATAGGTCTTTTTGAAGTTGTAACAATGTTAAGGGTTTTTCATCGTCGTCTCTTACTCCGTATTTGTGCCATTGTCCATTAGCTGATGTCGTCTGTACAATCAGGCCGTGTTTTTCACATTCTTGAATCACATGATTCACCATATTTCTAAACATGTCATTCGACATTGACGAACCTTTCAAAGCATATGCTACGACATGGGCATTGTTAATTTCCGAATGGTACGTTCTGTCGTGATCATTCACCATAAATACTAGAATTTCTGTAGCAGCTGTTCTACAAAGATTGTACACTTCTTTAGTCCATTTTATAGTTGCGTGTAAAACGTTCAAAATTTTACTTGCATCTACTATTGATTCCTTTGGTTGACTTTGTTCAATGTTATGATATGGGTGGTTCACATTGGCACCGTTGCTATCGTCTTCATGGACTTTGTAGCTATGCAAGATGGAAATTCTGCCACAAATTCTGTGTTTGTTTCAATATATTTATCGATGTTTGATTTTATAACTGGGACAGCCGCTGATATTTTGTTTTTTTACCTGAGGGTTTACAATATACATTACTTAACTCAGTTGTTATTGCATTCCACAGCCCTTCGTCGAATTCAGCTTTGAAAATCACTGTAGACTTTTCCGACCAACAGGAAAACAGTAAAGAGTTGCAGTTGTAAGACGTCATCTCGCATAATATTTGAGGAATATAATATTTTGGAATGGAGTAGTATACATCTGTTGCGAATGGAGTTTTAACTTTGCATTTGTTTTCATACATAAATGTTGGAGTTTTTTCGGCGTTGGCCGTAAACATGCCATCGGGGCCGACAACAAAAAAGTTTGGATGTTCATTTAGCGACATGTTGACGCATCCTTCTTCATAGTAATCAAGACCTGGGAACAGCGCAGGCATCACTCTAGAGACCATTGTTGCAACACCATTAATTTCATGTTTTGTTCCATACTCCATGTTTTTCTGTGTATCATCCGAAAATATTTCGTTGACTTCATGTCCAAGTATTACTTTATTGAAATGTGCCTGTTGTTCCTTTAATTTTCCCAGACCCAATGCTTTGTTGCATGTACTGCCCGTTACAATTGCCTTTTTCCTCAATTCAAACCATTCTGTTGATCGTTGTTTGATGTATCTTGGGTTGTCTGTCTGAAATCCTGATTCAAGTTCATGACAGTTTTGTTGTGCAGTTAAGTCGACTGATCCGGACAACGAGTAATGTTCATCAGCTCCATTCAATGCAGCACAGAAATGGCCAAGTTTATTAACAATGTCCAGGCCTTTATCAATGGCTTGTTCGGTGTCATATTTTCCTACTTTAAAACTGCTTATTACTGGAGCATACCGTGATTTTCGCCAATCCTTCGAGCTATCACTTCGTTTCATGAACTTTTCGATCCCAAAATTTAAACTAAGGAGTACTTCTCTTAAGTCTTTTATTCTCATACCAATATCTCTTATAATCGATACTAATTTACTCCAGACTGGCAATTTTCCAATTGAAGGTATGTGTTGTGTGCTTTGGTCGTATCCTTCTACCAGGCTAGATGTTTCCTTTAGTTTGTTTAACTCCTGCTCAAGCCTTTGTTTCCGCTGTTCTAATGTTGGCTTTGTCTCAAATCCCCAACAATCTATATCTCCCATTGTTTTGCCTTTCCCTCTCGAGATTTTCTTTCCATCAACACCCAATTTAACTACTTTCGATGTCAAATTGTTTGCAATCGTGCGTATGGTTTCTACAATTACTCCAGGGAAAATAGGTGCAAGTTTGTCTTGTGTTAGTGTTTGTGTTGAAGGCACTGCAAAGTTTATCTTAGATGCCGTTGGTGTGCAATATCCCCTACTAGTTGACCCATCTATTATTTGTCCTTGGTTTCTTGGACCAGACATAACCCTTATGAACTTTCCTCTAAAAAGTCGATATCCTACTTCCCAGAATGTTTTAGTTTCAGACCTAAAATATCTCATTTTTGATGAAATGGGTTGATCGAACCAATTCACGAGGTCAAGGAACAGCAAATAGCATAAATTATCTAACGGAAACTTGCTGTCCTTTACAAGTGTGCACCACTTTTTGTAGATCTCTACCTGTCCATGTTCTCTTAATTTTTCAACGACTTCAGGAAGAACTGTTATTAAGTATGTGAGATCATGATCATCGGATTCTTTATCTTCATTTTCAGGATTAATATCCATGTGGTCAAGCATTTCTGAAAGTGATTTTCTACTA
>JAOXYJ010043879.1:0-12153 GCA_028566555.1 Lithophaga nigra
ATTTTTTATTTTATATATATTATATTTTGAAACTTGACAATTTTTTATATCTGGGAGAAGTATTGAAGAGTAGGATTGGGATGTTAGGATTGATCAACACTTCCAGAGATTTATCATTATATCGTGATAGCATATTGTCTAGGCTACAATAGCCTGGACACCCATCCATCTGAACTTGTCAGAACTGCTAATCAGGTGTCTTTAAATCGTGACATATGTAACTGGGCGAGCAAAACTTTATCCCAAACAGCAGTATTAGTGCTCATAAATTAACAAATCAAAATAGCACAATTCGTATAATACATATGATTCTATACTGTTTTACTTTCTTTTGTCAACGGCGATTTGACAATACATGCAATTGCATTAACTGTGGCACAAAAATACTACATTTCTTGGAAACCTGCCCTCTTGAATTTGAAAAAAGGACTTGCTAATTTCTTACTGCATAACTCAGACTTCTGTTACAATAGTTTGAGGCATTTCATTTTATAATTTAAAATTTTAATACCGCTTATTTCTTGTCTTTTCTTTCATTTCTTTTAAAACTTTTAACCGTCTTTCCTACTGTAGTTACTGCAAAAAACTGGATTTTTATAAAACATTTGTAACGCCGATTTTCAAAGAAGTGACTAACCCCGTTCACGACTACCTATGAAAACATACATTGATTGCCGAAAATGTGAGTTGCCAAAACTTGTCAGCCAGCAAATAAACTGAAGGCTGACCATTCCTTAAGGTAATGGGACATGACGAAGTATCTGATTAATTGTTTTACCATCATTCCTGATTTGGACACGGAAGTTGAATTTTTTTTTCATGACTGATAAGTACCACTAGCAACATTAATACTTTTCCTTGAGTACATCAAGACAAGACATTCATCAAAAACGCATAACTCTGGCTATTTTGTCTTTCTATCTTGGATATGGTCAAGACCATTAGAAACATGAAACAGAAAACCCGAGACGTCATATAGACTGAGGAGGCTTGGGATAGAAGTTCATATTGATCAGAGATCCTTCCGTACCACCGTAAGAGCGTCAATGTAAATATGACAATAGCGACAATCCTCCGGTGGTTTGGCCTTCCGTTCTCTTTTACAGGGCACCACTTTTCGTCCACACGCATTAGCGGTGAACATGTTACACTGCTGAATTTCGTTTTACCAATAAAATGGTAAATCAAGTAATACACTTCCTCGATCAACACTTCTATGGTCGCCATCACGAGTTGGTTGACCATTATAATGTAACCATATCGCAACTTACTTTAGATCTGTATACATTTTGCTAGTTCTAGCATTTCGTCGTCTCATTTTACCTACCAGATTTGACTTATTCCTGGCCATAACTTTTATTTTTTGGACATAAGTTTTTTCGCATGACGGGTGATGCATTCATAGGAGGAGACGCTTACCCTGTCGACGCATCCGATCTCACTCCCTGTGGGATTCATGCGATCACGTCCAATGTGTTTCTCGATGTTGTGTATTCCAAACGAATTTATGGATCTGGAATTTCGATATACTACGCTTTCTTGTTCTTTGGTGTCTACATTAATACGATGGATGCATGTTTCACTAACATAAGAACAAGCTAAATAATATGCATGGGTACATTGATGAGTTTATGCGAAAAGATTGATATTGATATGCAGTTTTGCTGGAAGTTTTGACAACAATCGAAAAGCACATCACCGAATTCTTTATCTTGTGAGTATTTTGAAACTGAAAGTTGCAGAGCCACCCACAAACTAATGAGGGACCAGCTATGATTTTTCAAATAATATCGGAATACTGTTATCTCTCCTGCCCAGGTTGGAATGTTTGTTTAACAAATGATTAAATACGCTAGAGTCCGTTCATGCTACAGTGACTTTCAGACAAGTGTGAACTGTTGACACGACATCTGTTTAAGCAGGAAATTGAGACAATCTGATTAAAGTAGTGTCTCCATGCAGGACAGGCTGCATCAAAGTTGTAATTTGCCACAATGTTGACGGAAAATTATATTACATGTATTTGAATAAATATGTGCACTTTGGAAGTTTCGACTTTATAAAAATAATGCAACCTTTCCGGTTATCTGTCGTCTTTGCATCAGAAGTTTATGATGATGGGTACAAAATGATACCTTTAGTCTCCGGTATGTGGTCGAGGAAAAAAGGATTAATTTGTTCACCTATAAAGTGTTCTTCCATTTCAGATACAAAAACAGAATGTTACGAGGGGCCTGAAATCGGCCTTAATGCAACCCGTCCTTTGTCGTTGTAACAGTTGACCTGACCGCAACTCAGATACAGCTTCTAAGCATATCCTGTTTGATGACCATCACATGGAAATATGCAAATACGTTAATACTATGATCCAAATTTCTCTGTTCGAGTTTTGGTCTTATTTCCGCTGTGACAAATAAGGCACTGAAAACAGATGACGTACGTCGACCGAGGAAGAAAACTAACACATCTTAGAAGTGGGAAGCTGTTCTTATAATAATTGGTGTAAACACCTTGGAAGGATATTTGTGACTCGTCTCCGAATGGTTACAATTTAAATAAGTCTTAAAAAGACATGCTATATTTCTGCACTGGAAAGAAGTTTAGAACTGACGAAAAATATGGTTATCGTCAAATGGTGAAAACCCATCTATTTCTCGGGTATGACTTTATTCGCAGTTTCATATCACTTCTGTTTATTTTAATTACTACCGTTTATTTTATAACACATCAAGCTATTTTACTTAACTCTAAGGACCTAGTTTGAAACAGATCAAGCAACAAAATATTTTGTTCTTTATGTAATTTAGTAAACGAGTCCTATTTCCCATATCTGAAGAGCAAAAAATATCATATAAATTATATAAACCTTATCAACAATTTGTGGATATTTCTCTTTCCTAGGGATAACTCCACTGTGCTTCTTTTGTTCAGATTGTTTCATTAATCTAGAATTTGATAATTCATTGCTCTAACGTTACTCTTGTTTAAACAGTGGTGTATTTTCTACAGATCATTCTTATACCTTAATATGCGTTTGTTATTAATTTTTGTTTGTCTTAGTCCAATTTTTGTTGATCATAGTCTTGTTTATTTTTTCAAAATTAGAACTTGTCAATTCTGTGGTACCTTCTAGCTTTTCTGAGAGTTACTCTTAAATTGTTTTTCTTTTGCAATCAAAAAGTACATTTGAGGTATTTATCTTGCAAGATTGGAATACCGCTCACGCTTCAAGGTTATATTATAGTTTAGAACATTATCCTACCACATATCCACGAAGCTTACACAATAAATGGCATTAATCAGATGAGGATTCTTAGAAATTAAAAAATATTGGACGGCACAAAATGTAGGTCCCTTTCATTCTAGAACAGCATAACACCTTTGATTCCTCTATCCTTTAAACGACAATTTTTCATGATAAACTCGCTCCAAAAATTTGTCAACAGTTGTTTCTTCAAAAAAGAAGTTGAAAATATAAACAAATGTCTTACCTTGGGAAAAAGGCTTTTTTGTTAAGGAACACAGCGCCTCAACCACACAATCCTGCTGAGAGGTTAAGGTTGCCGACTCCTAATCACACAAGTCTTATACCGCTGTCGCGGGTTCTACGTTATATTTGTCTACAACGTGGCGTATTTTGAAGTTTATAAGCGACCTATATATACACTTCTTTCTCTTTGATGATTGTTACACTACTATACTGAAGTGTTAGATTGTCACGAGAACACTTACTCTTAAGCTACATCTGGCTACATTTTTCATATTTCGATTTTTACTCATCATTCAAACTTATGTATATTGTAGGCGTTAATTATATTCTTGGGTTGTTGGATAGCCTGTAACGAAGGAAAGAAAAGCAGAGTGAGTCACATGGACGACTAGATCATTGCTGTTTTCTGAGCTAAAGAAATTACAGGAACAACTATGGAACAGGAGTCTTACGCTTTCCGATATTTTTCACCCACAATTTACTTATCTTCATTTTATAGTCTTTGCTTCATATTTATTTCTGGAAGTAGTTGTTCGCAAGGAAAAGAGATACTTTGTTATCATTTATGTTCAACTTGATTGATTTTTTAATATAAACTTTTATGTTTATATTTTAATTATTTAAGACGAGAAAATAAGAATTTGTTTGAGATCTCATTCATAAAATTCAGCATAATAAAATTAAATTTGCTATTCTTTATCCTTCGATGTTCCTACATCAAACATGTACTATTACCACATTCAAAGTAAGTTTGTTTGTTTAACGTGGAGTGGCAATTTTTTTTATGCATATTTAGGACGAAAACAAATTAACAATACATAAGTTGGTCGGGTCTCAAAAGTGAGCAGACTTGGAGAAGGGGTCGCCACCGGAAAATGAGGGCGTATTGGGTAGGGCAAGAAATTTAACCTTACAACAGGACATCTACGGACCTCTTAAAGAGTTGTTGCTGGGGTTCTTTTACTTGCAAAGAGAGTGGCATTCTCCCAACACATGCCTTGGATTTAACATCCGCAATTGGACTGGACATGACTGCGTATTTATACATCCCGCATAGCCAAAGGGACGCTCCTCAGCACAGGTCTAACTGCCGGACGGTTGAAGTCCAAGTGGCTATACTTCTATACCCTAGCTACCCTTGGTACTTGGTACTTTTCTGTACATACAATACATAAATATTATGACAAATTAAAAAAAAACCGAAATGCTGACTGCTCGGAGCAATTGACACACTTTGTATTTTAAAGAAATTTATTGTGATTATTTTTTACGTTTAAATCCGATTCCGTGCATTGACGTATCTTAAAGTTTTTGTCTTACACCAAGGTGTCTTCGTATCTATTTCAGTGCAGGTAAGTGTTGTGCTAACATCATGTCATACAAGACAGACATTTGTTTACTTTTCTACAAGTACAACAAATAAGGATGCGTACAATGTCGTCTGATGCCACAACCTTAAGTGGCAAAGTAAGATGTGTTGGATAAAGTGAAGAATACAAACGCGATACTGGCAGTACTATTATTGTGTACATTTTCCTGTATTAGTATTGTTACCAGTATCTTCCAGTATCATTACTTTTGGAAGATACTGGAAAATACTGGATTCCAGATTTCGTTATTTAAATGTTTTTCTCTAGAATACTGGAAGACACTGGACAATACTGCTTTTCTAGAATAACAGATATTGGACGATACTGGAAAATACTGGTATTACCAGTATTATGGATACGGGAAAATACTGGAAGACACTGGTATTCCAGAGGTACAGATACTGGAAGATACTGAGAAATATTGGTTATAACAATCCATGATACCAAATCCAGTTCACAATATGCGCACCTCGAAAAACAACGTCTCATCAGTTGTGCTCGAGGCCCAAAAATATGGAAAACCAAACAACATCGAAAAGGTTGTAGAGCAGAAATAAATGCAAAAACGACCAAAAAGTTAAAGCCAAAAACCAGCTAAGGATAGAGCTATGCACGAGGGAGATACTACTTACTAGAAGTCACATAAACATGGAACTCCGCCAAAGGGTACAATATAAATATATGTCAAAAGGGAGTTGTGACCCCAATTTTATGGTTCAGTGATCACATTTACATGATGGTTAGAAGTCAGGTTAAAGTTTAGGTTAAATATAGTTTGATGTTAAGTAGAAGTCATATCAACATGAAACTTCACCAAAGGGTACATCAAGATGTAAATAATTACAAATTAATGAGCGAGGCATACATCGTGTCCTATAGACACATATTTTTGTTTTTACACTTTATTTCTCTACCTATCGGTATTACTCGGGTCAAATTTCACAAAGATTGAAAGACCGAAGCGGTTGCTCTAGGTCAATCTATTCCATCGCCCGATTCCAAATATGCTTTATTATAACACTTTGCCTTCCCCATACAGCCCTTAACCGGAAGTGTGTACTATAGACACTATATGCGTATTGATGGTCTTCATATCGCCATTTTTCATATAGCTTATTTTTACACCTATGCCATTAAATCAGTAGAGCTCCTTTTTATTTATTGTTATTTCTAACAATACAACAATCTGAGCGGGAGTAATTTTTAATAAACCTTTTCAAGGTTAATCGATTTTGCACCCAGGCCGAAACGTCATAGATAAAGTTAACTGTGACGTCAATATTGTCATAACGAAGGTCCTAGGCAACTCTGACGCCATAGTAAATTTGGACTATGACATTTCGGCCTTGGGGCAAATCCAAGATGGCACCGACTAACCTTGAAAAGGTTTATTAAATACCAGCATCTAAAATATGTTGACGTGGACGTTTATTCAAGAAGACAGATGCAAAGTGACCACTATATAAATGACATTTCACCGATGGTTCCTTAATCATTATAGATGTAGTTGCTGCCTGTTTAATGATCTTTTATTGTACAATTATAATCTTGACCCGTTCGTTAGGAATGGTAAAAAAAATTCTTGGAATCAATACACTCAAATTATCTCATCAATAAATGTCCTAAAAGCATTAAGATGTTTACTCTCTTTGTTTAATGTAGACGTATAGTCTTCGTGTAACTATATTAAATAGAGGTCTTCAAGGAAATTATTGGCTGATTCGCGTCAACAAGAAAACTATCATGACTTTATTGAGAGTAATTACCTTTGATTAACATCAAAATATATCCAATTGATCCAGAATGGAAGAACTGTGTTGACCACTTGTGACCAGAAGACGCAGGGCAGAATTGGTTTAAACTATATTTAAATATAGCGTATGCTGCCAAAGAATAAATGGAATCAATTGGAATTGAATTTCAACAACGCGTGAAAGGTCTACGGAAGATGAAAAAGCAGATTGTGATAGATTCTCTGATTCCGGTCTACTGTGCGAGAGGAAATAATTATAACGCTGTTGTTTGTAAGCACTTTCATTTTGGTTAATTTTAGCTTATTGTTCTACAGGCTGATAAATAAATAAAACATTAAATAGATTGGATTGTTGGGGTTTATCGTCACTTTTAGCAATGTTCAGCTTTATCGACAGTGGAGAAAGCTCGGATAGCTATCCATGTGAACTAGTGAAACCTCCAAACTTGGTGAGCGTGTCTGAATAAATAAATTCGTGAAGCGGGGAAAGAAGGACTCAAACAGTATGACAGCGGACTTATAAATATAAGTTTGAAAATACCAAAGGCCCACACAGAAACTGTTAATCAAAAAAAAGAAAAAAAAAAAAGAAAGAAACAACGCCATTGCCAAACAGACACAAAGATAAACATTGATTCACAGAACATAACACGGAAAACTAAAGACAGAGCAACACGAACCGCACTAAAAACCTGGGATGAGATCAGGTACTCCAGAAGGGTAAGCATCTCCTGCTCAACTAGTGGTACCTATCGTGTTGCTCATGTTAAAACCCGGAAATAAGTCACATTCGTTGATAAGTCATGAATAATTAAGGAAAGAAGGGCAGGACTGTGATTACGACAATCGGAAGATATCAGTGATCAGTTATGACGCAGATATTCCCCGACGGTCGACTTAATTATGGTGGCGACCGTAGAACTTTCGAAGTGACGACTTCAACTTTACCATCATGAATCCTTAGTCAGTAGCTTCCTTGTTAGCAGCAACCCTCTATCAAGAAAATCCTGATAGGAAGCACAAGCTCTGAAATATCTTGTTAGCAGCAACCCTCTATCAAGAAAATCCTGATAGGAAGCACAAGCTCTGAAATATCGTATTAGATAAGAGATGTATACTTCATATGCAGGTGCTGCTGGAATGTTTCTACACATAAATGGAAAGTTCACAATGGAAAAGTCAAAATCATCTCTTTTGTGATAAAGTTTTGTTCTCAACCGGCCCTCATTGTCAATTTCTAGGTGTAGGTATGAAGTAGATCTATCTGTATCTGTGGTATCCTTTATTTCTAGTCTAATGGGAAAGAGTAGCGATCATAATATTTCTGCAACCTTAGCCCCACATGTAACGTGTAACAGGATATATCCAACCCTCCGGAAGATTTTTATTCACTTACATCTTGTACCTCCGAAAAGATCCTGGCACATTTAGCGTTTTGTCAATTTGAATGGTGATTATTTCTGGAACAAACTTCATTAACGCTCAATCCTTAAAAAATAAGTGAAACAGGAAGATTAAAGTATGGTCAATGTTACCTTTATTCACAATAGATTTTTATGAAATTTCTGGCCATGGTTCCAAGGTACAATTTAAGTCCTGTTCAATCCACAGTAATCAAACTAGCATATAACTCATGATTTTGAGTTTAAAATTAACTATTAATTTAGAAATTTTATTGTACCTTTATGGATGATAGGCAACCATCGTAAATGAAAAGTCAAAAAATGCATCATTATACATCTGCCAAAGTTCAAACTGAAATGAAATAACAAATCTGGGAGTTTCTTAAACAAGCTTATTTGATAGTTCGATCCTTTCTGGTGCTTTAAGGGGTCTCAGAACCTTAAATCGCAATTCTAACCATGTTTCAACACAGCAATTGTATAATCGAAAATAAACTATAAGTTACCGATAACATGGGAGCAGTTTGCATCGCACTCTCAAATGAGGAGACAGACATACGGGGCGGACACAAATTCCTCCAATTTACATGCGAAAGTGAAAGTAGAGCTAATAGGTTCATCTGGTTATAAACAACTTTTTATATAGATTATCACCTTTTCCGTCCCTCGAAGAATATAAAATTATTTGGAGTTCATAGTTGTCATCTATTTTCGTATTTTTCAACAGACGATCGGCATCTCAATGGGAACAAAGTGTGCTCCTTTACTTGCCGCAGAAGAATAATTTATCGAAGGATTATCGAAGGACCTTTGAAAGATAAGAAAAACAAAAATGTTACAAAGTGCTTTAATTTCAAATTCAGATATATAAACAGTTTTCTCTTTCTGAACAACCCTACATTTGTCGATTACTTACATCGGATCTATCCAAGTGAACTCGAGGTGAAGGACACAACAGAAACAACAGGGTTTGCTTCATACCTAGATCTTTACTTAAACATTGACAAAAATGGACTAGTCCAATCTAAGATTTATGATAAAAGAGACGACTTTAATTTTTTAGTAGTCCCTGTCTGGAGCGGCAATATATCAGCTGCTCCAGGATATGGCGTTTTTTTGTAATCCTATGAAATTAGCCATTAGTACCATTTGAGATTTTTTTCTTTTTTAATTTCGGCCGATCAAGAACATAGTTTATATACGTAGCCTTCTAAGCACGATATGAAGAAAAATCTTGTAAAGGATCTTCCTATTCATTATTCTTATTTCAGTTTCTATTAAGAAAAACATCTTTTGTATGTACTGATCATTTCGTTTCCTCACGATTTAATGCTCGTATTCATTCTTTCGTTATCTGGTTTGTAAATGTTTACTGTTCTGACTATTAACTATTATATCTAAACGATCTTATCATTGCCGAACTTTACTATATTACTCTTATCAGACAAGTGCAGTTGATTCTGTTTGTAAAATACAACTACTGATATCATCCTTACCTCCTAACTTGTTTATCTTGATAACAGTGAGATTTCCGTTGCTGGCAGAGAAGAATTAATGTTTTACCCACTAGCCTACTTCAGTCATGTTTTTATCTCCTTTTCCTGGATAAACGTTTCTTTTGTCTCCCTTTGCAAATTTCTGGATTGATTCCAATGAGACTTATTCTGAAAATTTAATTTAACAATGGCTTACTCAGGTTCTAAGTTTTTACCCAATGAAAGTACAAAAAGAAACCCTTTGGCGCCCTTTTAGTGTCATTAATCACATTTATACTGAATAATAGATGAGTCGGATTAGAAACCAGAATCTTTTGATAACGATTATAAAAATTATGTTCCCAGAAATGTAAAACTGGACGAAAAATAAATTTATCAGCACTCGAATGTCTGCATTTCTCCATGCATTCCAGCTATATTTTTACTGAACCTTTATATCATCAATGAGTTGGATGCGACATTAATGTCCATGCCACTATGGGAATCGTGCCCGTGGAAATGTAAAAACGGATCAGAACATCCCAGTTAATCCACTAGAGTAATTTCTACGTGAATTCTATTTAAATTTATACTAAAGCTTTATTCCAAAGACAATTAAATTGGGTTTGGAAACCAAAATTCTTTAACACCTATTTTAGCAATTATTACTTTCTGAATGCGGAAATGGACCTTCCAAAAAACAAATTAATGAAAAAAAACCTAGTGTTTTTCTTACATCATTTTTCAATTGATTCCAATCAAATTCATACTGAGACTTTATCAAAAATATATTTTAGACGACTTAGGAAACCGGACAACAAAGATATTGTATGAAATGTGAAAATGACATTCATGTATCTTTACCAACGTGATTGTAACCAAATTATGCGGTCAGTATCTCATTATAGTTTGAAAAAGAATTTGCTCCAGAATCTTGTCATGAGTTATTCATCTGAAGAATTTTCAAGAGACGCTTGGAAAACCTATTTGCAAGCAGTATTTATTGAAGAGATTGTTTTAGATGGGAAATCATGGACCTGATATGTGTTTATTTCAAATTTATTTTCTGTTCTTATGCAGTTTTTTCTCTACTTCCAACAACAGTTTTGTTAAATATCTGTATGTCTGTTTGAACTTTTAAAATCTTTTAAAACGTTTAATGAATAAATGGAGTTTTAGTTTCTAAAGTATAAACTAATATAAAAAGATGATTTTTTTACTGAGATTTTTTTCAGCTGTTTTATCATTTCTTTTCAGGTGTATCTATAGAGGGTAGTGTCCTAACTATAGTTTGCATGAGCACAGAGAGATATTTTGCTATCCGTCATCCAATGAAAGTACGAAGAATATGCAGTGAGCAAAATGTGAAAATTGCTATAGGAGGAACATGGGTGTTAGCAGTAATAATTATGTGTCCACTGGTTATATTCAAAAGACTAGAAACACACACATTTAATTTGGATATGTTAAATGGAACACAAGAAATGACGTGGCGAAGATGCAGCGAAAACTGGCCATCACTTTCCGACAGAATCGCTTATGATATTTTTCTCCTATTTATCGTATATATAATTCCAGGATTTATCGTGATAGTATTATACTCATTAATTGGATGCAGTCTTTGTAAACAAAATCATGCTCTCAGTCGCGCAAACTCAGTTGTGAGTAATGACATCAAAGTGATGGCAGGTCGACGCAAACTTGCTCGAATGATGATTATAATATCTATATTGTTTGCCTTATGTTGGTTGCCTTATTTTATCATTACAATCTGTCTTGATTTTAACGTGACTCTATTAGGAACTCTTCCTAAACTGTATCCGTTTGCTTTGTTGTTGGCACATTCTCACAGTGCGCAAAATCCAATACTGTATTGTTTTATGCATAAAGGATTTTATGAGTTCCTACTTAAACTGGTACGTTGTCAGTTCTCAAGCATGAAAAGCAGGCGGCAGGTAAGTCTACATTGTAGAATTATTATCCCAAAGCAAATGAGGTTAACATAAGGATGTAGCTAATTCCTAATTTGTCCATTTTCTCTATTTTTATATTCACTTCTCATATACAGCGTAATAGTGAATTACAAATATGAATATATCTTGATTTGAACTACACTTCTGATATAAAATACACGATGACCTTTATATTGAGCTTCAGTGACATTGGCTGTGTTAATATTACTTCTGATACGTTGTTTCTTGTATAACTATAATAGTTCTGTATAACTGTTTTGGTAAGTGATAGTATTACATAGCGCGTGCTATGTTATGTTAAAAATGTTTGAAAATGACGATAACCTTCATAACTCGCCAACTACATAGAACACTGTTTTCTTTTATCGTAAGGCGAAAAAACACCTTAAATGTCAAACAACATTGAAGATATTTCTATATATAGTAATTTTTAAATTTGCGAAAAAAAATTTTAGTTTATTTTGTCACTCGTTAAATTGGGCCCTCTTTAATCTGACGTTTATTGAAAAAAAGTCTTTCAATACATATGTAATATTGTATTTCATGGAAATGTTTCCAAAAGGGCTTGGTAAAAGCTTGGTAAAAACTTGTCAAGCGTTGCAATATTCATAAAAAAATAAAATATTTGTTCATAAAAAATAAATATGTATTCATAAAAGATAAATTTGTATTCATAAAAATGAAATATA
>JAOXYJ010043987.1:0-12152 GCA_028566555.1 Lithophaga nigra
ACTGCTGCAAAAATTTCCCGGTTTACAGTAATTTATTTGATCTCGCTGCGAAACAGTTGAGAAGAGTTCGCCATGGGCTCGCTTTTCTTCCTGTTTCTAAAGGTTATATTTGCCGACAATGGACATATGTTGTATATATAGCAGTTATTATATGTATGAAGATATACAAATAAGAAAAAACATGTAACCGATTTTTTTTTATCTTCTTCCAAATTTAGTAACAAATTATGTATTCTTAGAATTTTATAACAATAATTTTCCATACAAACCATTTTTTTGTTCCGGAAATAAATGCACATTTCTAAATACATACTATTTATTATCAATATTTTCAATCACATTAATATAGAAATAGTAAAATAACAAGAAAATTTCATGAATATCATTTGACTTGAAGCTGTTACTGAACTCACCTGCAAAAAATACTTTGATTTTTAACTCAGATTTTTTCAGTCAATTATCATTTTTGAAATAAATATTACATATAGCATCCCATGTGCAATTAATTAACCTGTTTTATGTAGATTTTTAAAGCACATTTTTTAGTCAATTATCAATTTTTAATAAATATTACATGCAATTAATTTACCTGTTTTCAGTAGATTGATTATTATATCATTTTTTTATGTTGACTATCATATCACGTTTAATAATGAGTCTTGGTAACGACGTTGTAATTTATTGATTAATTGAATGGTCGTTTTACGCCACTTTCAGCACTTTTCGGCTATCTCGTGGCGTCCAGTTTATACTGGGGGGAAGCCGGAGTACCCAATGAGAATCCCGAAATTCGGCAGGAAAACTGACAATCCATGTCAATTAAGGTTGAAGTCGAGCACACCTCGCCACGACCTCAAACTAACAGCCCCTGTATTGACACGCCGGAGATCAATCGTATGATATGACAAACTGTCTAGACCACTCGGCCACCAAGACCCTCAAGATACTATAAATAGGATCGATTATCGACATTTTGGAAATACATGCAGAGCTGTTTAGAGCATCCATTTAAATAAAAATGTTCAATGCAATTCAACATCGCAATTGCTTCATCCGCGTATTCATCAAGTTTAAAGTGTAAACATTCAGTCAGAATTGCTGAGAAATGAAAAAAATGATAGACATAAGTAACTTCCGATCTTTCAGCTATTTAGTGATAATGTACATTTTTGAAAATATGTACAATATAAATTAAGTAGTGGATATACAAAATCCTTTACCAGATGGCAATAATTAATATCGGCGATAATTCTGTGCTTTTTTATTTGTTACAAAAGTAACTGTCCAACAGCAACCACTTAAATTACAGTAAAACTAAAGTCTTAATTTACTGCCAAATCTACTAAATTGCTCAATTCTCTACTTTTTTATTGGAGACTAAGAAGGTGCTATTATTTCGGAACTGACTAAAATTTACAGTGTGTTTGCAAAACTGCTGATCTAGTAAAAGGGATAAATCGTAATCTGTGCCTAGCTAATTGGTTGATTAAATAATGAATGTAGTTTTAAGGAGATTTTCAATAAATTTATGCTAAATCGCGAGGCTCTTTTTTTTAATTGTTAATGGTGGAATCTATAGTACCCATAGAGAATCACATACATTCGACATGAAAACTGGCATTCTAGGTAGGGATCTGTAATGAATATGATTGACCGTGCGTGCATCATTTGACTCCGGAGCCAACACCTATCCAGAAATTCTATTTTCATATTTTCTATAAATTTCCAGGACTGGTTCGGTTCTTTCACCTCTTGTGTGTCCTAGGGTATTTCCACAAATATTTATTAAAGGTCTTTCCAGTTCAAACAGGAAGACCTTTATTGTATTGCTTCTGATTATTAAGGTCTTTCACGACAGGGAAGACCTTTATTGTATTTCTTCTGATTATTATTATTAAGGTCTTTCCCGTTCCCAACGGAAAGACCTTCTTGCATTGTTCATTATTATTATTATTATTAAAGATCTTTCCCGACAGGGAAGACATCTATTGTATTTTTTCCCGCCACTCAACGAACCCCGGAATATTTTTTGTTTTGCGATATATCACAGATAATTCATACCAATTATTCGTCATGAAAAGGCCTTTCGGCATTCGCCCTGGCGAACCGAAATAACTTTCATTACAGAGTTATCTGCCCTAACACTAAAAACCTTGTTATCGAAATTACTTCGAAACCATAAGGGATAGATATAATCTAAAGGGTGGAAAATCTTAAGAAGTACAAGACTTAGTATGTAACGGAGATTAATATCTATTCCGCGGAAAAGTGTTTGCGACTCCTTATAGGAGTTATTGACCCTTGAATTTTTTACTGAACACGCTAATGGTAAAAACTCATGAACAGTTAGTCATAGACACTTACGACTTCAACCAATGTACATCTAAGGCTTTGATGTTGAGAATGACCGGAAATTAAAAGGTCAAGGTCATACCTGATCTTTAACCTCAAACCTTGTGGATATTGCGCAGAATATTAATTAAAATGTCCTTTATTTCATGACTTACATTATTGTGAAATACTTATATTTGACTTTTTTGATGAATTGCTACATTTAGAAATAAGTAGGATAATAAGGAGCAACATTATCATAAACTAATACTATAAGATTTTCACAGATTATAAACTTTAATTTACTTCCTCTTGTGCAATGTAGCTAAACTTGGAGAAAAAAACACATAAAGCTGATACACATATATTCCATGCCGTAGATCATTCATAACAAATCACAAAGAGAAAATATATAGCAATCAAGATCGTAGTCTAGAATGTTCGTATTTAAAGTTCAATATCTTCAACCCTGAAAAAAAAACAGTCAAGTAAACCAGCATGCATAATAAAGACAACATATACTAATTTCGTTTCAGAAACGAGCAAGAAGTGTACACAATATGAAAAATATATACATATATATTATAATTATTAATTAGTTACATTGCAAATTTTTTAAATTAATTTAGTTCTTCACTTAAAAACAATTGCATTTTGTAATAATAATAAGTTATCCGGTTATACGTATACTGATATCGTGAAATATCAGCTGTGAGTAGGACAAAGAAGTTCTAGATGCGCGGGTGAGCCCTGGCGCACGAAACACCGAGCTTTGTATTCAATCGGAAAAGAAAAATTTGTAATTTCTATACAGGAAGAATTGTATCACATTTTTTTTATCGCAATTTACGTGTAGATTTAAAGCATTAATACCTGAATGTGTTGAAGAGAAAATTACAAGAAGCGTTGAATATTTCCGTCAAAGTCTTGATAAATTCAACTCAAACTTCATACGTGACGTGATATAACTTGACCCGAAAAGTCAGATGAGTTTTGATAAACTCTTGACGTCCGCCGTCGTTCGTTGTCCATTTTAATATTCTCTGATCTCTTGATATTCTGTCCTTCGCTCGGCTGGACTGGAACTTATAAACACTGTAAACCGTTGGCACCAAAATATCTGCATTCTTGCCTTCAACATACATTGCTTTGTATACAAAATTTATTTATTGAAGCGTATTCTGTCGCGTAGGCACATCTGGAGGTCTATATATATTACAGGGTGAAAATGCTATTTTAAACCAACATGTTTTACCATAATGTTCTTTACTTATATAATATATCCAATTATTGATCAGTTAATGGATATAAAACAGTCAGAAAAGGGTCATGTCAAGCATTATATACCACAAAAATGCAAAAACTAAAGATTTCGTCCAATCCCACAGAGCTAAATACAGTAGAAAATGCAAATAAAAAATATTTGTATAATATTGTCGTACAGTGGTTAGGCTTGCAAAATACTATAGTTTAGTCGTTCAGTCTATGAAAAAGGCATACAATTAGCTTTCACTCCATTGTACAAAACCCCGCTTCATGTGTTAAGGTCACCAGACACCTGCCCAAGGTCTGGGGTTTCACCGAGTCAGCTGGTAGCTGTTCGGGCTTTCCTCCCCAGTAATGCTGGTAGTCACGAGATAGCTGAAAAATTGCTGAAAGTGACAATAAACCCCAACCAACCAACCAACCATTGTACAAAATGTTGCGAACTTGGCTGTTTGGTTGTAAATCACTCACAAACTTCAGAACATAACTAATTAATGATTGAATGCATTCAGTGACGTGTATTTCGAGGAAAAAAATCGTCCTACGGTTTACTAAATTGTGGCCAAGATCTATTAAATTGTTACCATGGTTTATTTAATTGTGTCCAAGGTTTACTAAATCATTCCCAGAATGTATTAAATTTTGGTCACATTTCTTAAATCTTACCCATGTTTTTCTAAATTGTTCTCACGGTTTTGTAAATCGTTCCCAGGGTGTACTAAAAACGTTCCTAGTTGTTGTTAAATTGTTGACACAGTTTATTAAATCGTTCTCACAGTTTACTAAATAGTGGCCACGATTTATTAAATGGTCCCCACGGTTAATTAAAATGTGGCCACATTTGTTTTAATCATTTCCAGTTTGCCAAATCGTGGCCACGGTTTACTAAATCGTTCCCACAGTTTACTCAATTGTAGCTACATTTTATTAAATTTTATATTTACCTTTTTTGTTTTTTTTTAAAAATGAGGCCCTTTTGAATATTTTTAGCACGAAGCGCTTCAACAGTTCGCATTGAGTTTCCTCTTGTCCATAGTTTTATCCTCGTATAAAACAACCCTTTCCTAAACAATACGTGTTTGAAGAAATCTGTTTTAGCGAATTCCTTATACTTTAAAGGAACAAAATTCCATATTTCAAATGTACATGTACTATACAAAATCTGTTTTAGCGAATGCCTTAGATTATAACTTGTATAAAGGGATATATAATTCAATTTTTCCCTTGTACATGTACTATGTAAAATCTGTTGTAGCGAATTCCGTAGACTTGAATGGGACATCATTATATATTTCCAATGTGTATGTACAGTGCAAAAAGTGTTGAAATACCATGGAAAACATCGTATAAACTAGGCTAATATGCTTCAAAGAGATGAAATTGTTTTTAATAGAAACAGTACCATCAAATTTATCGAGTAGGTCCATACAATAAAGTATCAATACCAATACACAAACAAAAGTTCAAGATTTTTACTACGTTTTACGTGCTAATGTGTTTGTAATTAAGTTCAGGACGGATAGATTAATGTACAAAACTAAATTATTGCTGGAGTTAAAACCATAACAGGCAGGAACCGGTCACAGAGGAATACGATACCAGAAATAAAATCTTTGTGACTTATAGCTATTCACACTTTCAAAAATATTACGTCTTAAGAAATAAATTGACCTAGCTGCAGTATGAAATCCTGATGTACGTAACCAACTAAACATAATGCTTTTATCGTGTTCTGACAAGCAACATAGGTTTTTGTTATTACAGAAAGGGAAAAGCTGGAATTGTTTTTCCCAAAAGCATTTGTAGTTGAAATATATGAAGGAATCAAAGCTTACATTGAAATATGTTCAAACATCTTAAGTCTTTCGTTGTATAATTAATTTTTATCACATACACAACTAAATGCATAGTAGAGTTGTTTATAATGATCATAAAAAAGAAGAAACAATAAAAGGATAAATTCTACTACAAAAAATAGAGTTCAAAAGAATGAACTATATTTTTATTTATATCTGTCTTATATAAGATACAGAAATTAGACAAGAACATTATGTAATCATGTTTTAGATGAAAAAATGAACTAATGATCTTTTTTTTCGTTAGACCTTAAAATTGACAATACATATATATTGTCGATAAAAACACTGTTGTGACATCATCTTATTATTCTCGCTAGACTTTATTAAAGTACCGACTTGAACAATATTTCTCTTTCACTCATTAGGAAGAAACGTCAATGAGAAGAAAACAAATGTACTGAAAGAATGACGAATACAAAATTTCTAACATCATATTTTTCAAGAAGCATTTTAATGAAAGAACCATAATTGACAGATGCACTATTATCACGTATTGTTTGCGTATGTTTATCATGATGCTTTAGTTTGTTGAATTCCGTAATAAAATATTATCTTTCAAGCTCAGTATGCATTCATCTGTTTTAGGAACTACATTTAATGTGTAATTTGTACAGTGTAAGTAGATAGAAACCGAGGAGTCCAGCACAGTGCACCTCCCATAGCACCTCCATAACCGGGAGGTGCAGTGACGTCACACGATGAAATACCACGTGATTTAACACCAGATGATGAGATGATGCAATCTCTTGGGAAATCCGGAAAGGGAAATCCCCTTATAAATTTCCAACAAAATGTGTACACTATAAGATAATGTATAAATTGGCTTCATTGTGTATTTGCGGAAAAGTACGAGACTAAGAACAGCAACAAAAGCATTTTATCGTTTTTTCATTCATGTAGATTTATTTTGTTTGAGTTCTTCCAGTACTGATGAAGTTTATACTTTATAATATTGTCATATTAAAGTTGTGTTTGAACATATAGGGAAAAGGTGTCTTTTTATGTGTCTGTTAAATATTTATTAATATCAAAAGACAAGACTCATTAAGTTACATATTTTAATATCTCCGTCAATACAGACAGGCATGGGTCGGAGAGCCATCCCAAACTGTCTTTACAATGTGATTTTTACAAGTGAATGCAATAGATTACTTTCTTCTGTAAAATTTGTCACAGACAGTAAACACGAAATTAAATACCTTAATGTTTTCATTCATGTTTCCACTTGTCAAATCATTGAGGTATGAAGAGTATTATAATCTAGATGTATGTCAATACACGACTATAAATAATCCAGTTAGAACCAGTTGTAAACAAATCGGCGCCATCTTGAAAATTATACAAACGTTTACGCGTCCCAGTATAGAAATAAATTTTGATTTTTCAAATATTCAATTTTTTCCATTTATAATGACAATTTATTCCACTTCAGATTTTATCAATGTTCTATTGGTTAACGATATACATTGCACAGAAATATGAAAATGTTTCATCCCTCAACTGATTCATGTCAACAATACGTCTAATTTTCGAGATTTTAAAAATAAATGATCTTGCAATTTATCACGACTCAATCCCGACATTTTATCACAATGGACTGAAAATAAGAAAATGTTTCAGCTATCAAGTTGCACACAAATTTTCGAACCCATCTGACATGCCAATCAGTCGTAATACGTTTTAGTTCTTATCACATAAATCCAGATTTATAAATTTGCATCAAATAAACCATCATAAAATCGTATTGATTGTCTATCATTTATGAAATGAATTCAATTACAGAATTCAACAGGTTTACTACGCCCGTTTTATTACAGTTTTGCATGCATCGTAACTTTAAATAAACACTATTTGTTCCATTTTATATAATCCTACGAACAATACAAGTTTTCTACAGTTGAAAATAAACACATGGTTCACTGATTGTCCTGATTGTCGGTCAAACATTTTCCCCTAACAAAAATATGAATGAACATGTTATCTATAAATTTAAAACTGATTATCAATAGATACTTATATTTACAATTATATTTTAATTGATTATGTATGTTAATTTCAAACTGTTGTGCAATATGACTAAACAGGTGTATGTTCCTTATTGATTGATTCCATTCATGTTTTAACGTGTAAGAAATTAAATTAATTATTGGTTGTAGCAGACGACGCAAGTTGGGGATTTCCAGATTGGATATAAAATAAGCATAGGTGAACTGATTTCACCAGTCTGAAGACAGACACCAAGCTGACAACATCGACCATTTAACTTAGCAAAAATCATTTTTATTTATTTAATTTTACGATAAAGGTAAGAAGATTAAATGACTACCTAAAGAGCGATAACTGCGTCAATACGTTCTAATTTTCATCTTTTTTAAATAGTATTTTAACAGCTTCAGACTTTCTTTAAAAAGACCAGTTATTACAAACTGTAAAGGCCGATTGCAAACAAATAAAGCAGACATGCTTATAACCTATTAGGTAAATAGAATTGGATAAATCTTTAATCAATATATTAGAAATTCTGCTTGTTAATCACAATTTTTTTCTTCCGAAAATCAAAAGTTATAAATAAATTTGACGCTTTTTTCTTAAAAAAAAAAACATAAAAGAGTACATTACGTTTTTATATATTTATTTAAGATCAAGATGAGTCCAGGAAATTACCATTGTGACGTGTGTGACAAAACCTTTAGTCGCAAATCGAGTTTGATACGCCACCAGAGGACGAACCATGGAACTCAATCCTATCACTGTTCTGTATGTGGAATTACGTTTACGAGACGTGACAACTATCTCCGACATATGGTAAAACAGCACAAACAGCAGGTTGGTGGCGGCCAAGAAGAGCGGTCAGACAAATCTGAAAATGAACCCATGGATATTGAGCAGCAAAATACATTAAAGAATCAAACAAGAAAGCAAATAGGTTTCGAAGATGACATTGACTGTATCACCGAAGAAGAGGCGATCAGTGGAAATCTGAAAAAGATATCTATATCTGCTAAAGATAAAACCAAATATGATCCGATGTCCTTTCTAAAGGCTAAGGAAATTAAAATAAAGCAAATTTTAGGAGACGAATTGAAGAAAAGACTGAGAATTAAATTTTACTTAACGATGCAAGTGCGGCTTGTCAAGAATAAAGGTGACCAAGTCGAAGTAATGGAACCTTATTTCCATGGACGGTGCCATATTGTTTTAAAATTGGAAGACATCGATCCAGCTATGAAAGAAAGTATGAAGAAGATGTTCACCTCCTTTCTGGAATTTCAGAGAGAAGGAAGTAACTGGACGGTGGATAAGGTTATGAGCGTCAACATCCACATTGTTAAATACAAACCTTTGAGGGGATCGAGTTACATACCCCTTCCAGCAAAACTAGCAAGCAAGAATGCGATTGTCAACGTTCAAAACAACGACGATAAATGCTTTATGTGGTCTGTGCTAGCAGCTCTTCACCCAGTCAGTCGAAACGCCCAGAGAGTCACAAAGTATTTGGAATATCGAGATAGTTTGAACTTCCCGAACATTACATTTCCAGTACGAGTGGTCGACGTGCCAAAATTTGAAAAACTAAATGACATTTCTATAAACGTCTTTGGTTATGAAAAACAAGAAATTTACCCATTACATCTAACCAAAGAGCGCGGACTTAGACATGTAGATCTACTTGTCATTAACAAAGGCGATAAATCTCATTATTGTTGGATCAAAAACTTTAATAGATTGATGAGCGATCAAAACAGACACAAGAACCAATATTTCTATTGCCAGTATTGCCTTCATGGATTTACTAAAAAGTGTCTGCTAGATCGTCACTTACCATACTGTCAAATACACGGTGCTCAGAGAACAGAAATGCCGTCGGAAGATGATAAATGGCTGGAGTTCACTGACGTTTCCAAACAACTCCGGGTACCATTCGTAGTTTATGCAGATTTTGAATGCATCTTAGAGAGAAGATATGGATGTCAGCCCGACCCGAAGCACTCATCAACTATCAAATTGGCCAAGCATATACCATCAGGTTTCACCTACAAAGTAGTAGGCATCACAGACGACTTAACGGAAGATCACGTGACCTATAGAGGACCAAATGCCGCAGATGTCTTTGTGGGCATATGGTGGAATTAGAAGATAGACTTCTAAACGTTTTACATGATGTCAAACCTATGGAAATGACAGAAACAGACGTTCAAGACTTTCAAACGGCTACTAATTGTAGTATATGTGGACAGACTCTAGATTTCCAGAGGGTGAAAGATCATTGTCACGTGACTGGTAAATACAGAGGAGCTGCACACAATTCCTGCAATTTAAACCTCAAACAGCGAGAAAGAATTCCAATTTTTTTCACAATTTACGCCATTATGACGGACATGTACTCATGGAAGCAATCGGGAAAACTAAACACAAGAAAATAAATTGCATTCCACAAAACCATGAAAAATACATTTCGTTTTCCTTAGGCAAATTAGAATTTATCGATACCTTCCAGTTTTTGTCTACATCCTTGGAAAAGCTCGTCGACAACCTGGCAGAGAAAGATTTGTCCAAGTTTCATCATTTACGATCATACATCACTACAACACATCCCACAAATGAGGCAATGAAGATGAAGTTACTCAGTCGAAAAGGGGTATACCCTTATCGTTACATGAACTCATTTGATCGGTTCGACGAATCTGATCTGCCACCAAAAACAGCGTTTTATAACGATTTAGTCGAAGCTCACATTTCGGAAGAAGATTATTTACATGCAGAGACCGTGTGGAATGTATTGAAAATAAACAATATGGGGGAGTATCACGACCTCTACATGGAGACGGATGTGCATCTATTGGCCGACGTGTTCGAAAACTTTAGAAATCTTTGCCTAAATATATACGGACTGGACCCAGCCAACTTCTACACCTCCCCAGGATTGGCATGGCAAGCAGCTTTGAAAATGACAGGTGTACGACTAGAGCTTCTCACAGATCCAGACATGCATCTGTTTGTGGAAAAAGGATTGAGAGGTGGTATGGCGGTCATCACAAAACGTCACGCTGAAGCTAATCATAAAGACGTCCCGGGATACGATCCAGATCAACCCCACAGTCATCTTATCTATCTAGATGCTAATAATTTGTATGGATGGGCAATGAGTCAAGCTCTACCAACACATGAGTTTGAATGGATGCCAGAAGAGGAGGTAAATCATCTAGACGTAAACACCGTAGCAGATGATGACGAAGTAGGCTACATATTGGAAGTTGACATAGAGTGTCCCACAGAAATCCACGATCTGCATAACGACTACCCTTTAGCACCAGAACCTTTTCATATTGAACCAGAGATGCTTTCATCATATCAAAAGAATCTCCTAGAGAAATTAGGACGAAAAGTTACAGGGTGCAACAAACTAGTCCCAAATCTTCATGATAAAACAAAATATGTCGTGCACTATCGCAATCTGAAGCTTTACCTGTCACTTGGAATGCGGCTGACAAAGATACACAGAGTGTTAACATTCCGGCAAAGTCCTTGGCTTAAATCTTACATCGACTTTAACACCGAGATGCGCAAAGGGGCAGAGAACGAATTTGAAAAGGACTTTTATAAACTTATGAATAACGCAGTATTTGGGAAAACAATGGAAAATTTGCGGAAGAGAGTAGATATACAGCTGGTCCACCAAGAGAAACGACTGATGAAACTCACCAAGAAACCTGGCTTCAAGTCCTTCAAGATTTTTAACGAAGACTTAGCTTCCATCGAACTACAAAAACAGAAACTGGTGTTGAACCGTCCAATTTATGTCGGTTTTTCTATACTGGACCTATCAAAAGTACTGATGTATGACTTTCATTACAACTACATGAAGAAAAAATATGGAGTCAAAGCTCAGCTACTATTTACAGATACAGATTCCCTTTGTTATGAAGTTTTAACCAAAGATATTTACAAAGATATGGCTGAAGATAAGGATTTGTTTGACTTCAGTGGATATCCAAAAGACCATCACTTATACGACCCTACAAACAAAAAAGTGATAGGAAAAATGAAAGACGAAACGGCATCAATACCTGTAAAAGAGTTTGTCGGACTCAGAGCGAAAATGTATAGTCTTATACATGGAGATGAGGAAAAGAGGACTGCAAAAGGGATTAGCAAAGCTGTCATTAAGGCAAAGTTGCGTCACGAACTTTATAGAGAATGCCTCTTTCAAAAGGAAAGTCAAATGGAATCAATGAATCTCTTTAGAACTGACAAACATACTATTTATACGGTCCAACTGACAAAGACAACACTTTCTTCTTATGACGATAAGAGGTATATCCTACCTGATGGTATTCATACTCTTGCTTATGGTCATTGGAGAATATAAATAGCCTGAAGATTCATATTTTAGTCATTTTACACCAAATCTTCGAAGAAGTCAGACGTGTTTTACTGGCTCTCTGCGATGTCTATGGCTTGTCCAGAATGTCAGCTTACATTTTCGAGGAAGGATAATATGATGAGACATTTCAAAAACAAACATGGAACAACACAACCGTATCCACCGAGCAATGAAGTGTATTCACCACCTCCGCCTCCTCCTCCGCCTCCTCCTCCGCCGCCTCCTCCGCCTCCGCCGCCTCCTCCGCCGTCACCTCCACTTCCGCCGGCTGAACAAAAAGTTGTGTTACATCATCCTTTCACTTTAATGGC
>JAOXYJ010044096.1:0-12152 GCA_028566555.1 Lithophaga nigra
GAAACGATCATTTCGTTAGGTTAACATTGACCGCGAAATTGGTGTGACAATCCGTAAGGTATTGTTTCCAAACATCCGTTTATTTTTTATTTTTTCCCGACCAACCGACCTAATTTTCTCAAGAAAAAATCCGTAAACCAACAAATTAAAAAACTGTGGCCTAACCTATGTATAAATAATATTGTCACTTTTAAGTTGCATTATACACGTGGATATTTTACATCTACATTATAATTACAGAGAATTGGTTTAAGCCAATACTGACTTCAACTCCTGTATGGTTAGTAAATTCAAAAAAAAATAATTACAAATAAATATGTTCATTTTATCCTCTGACCAAAAAATGTGTGTTCCTGATTTCATTCTTCCAAACATTTCACTTATCTTTTATTTTTAATGTGGAAAGTCTGATACTGAAAGGAAAATTATAAACATCACATTTATATTGCCTCCTATGGAGAAATTGTTTCATAAAGGCATCAGTGTAATGTGATGCTATCTACCTAGGGAGATCACTGTCAAGATATGTATTCATTTTTAGTTTGTGATTAAGAAAGTAATTTTTCACATTTGTTGCTGTCTGAAAGATTTTTTGCACTCAGCATCATTTAAGTTCTCTTTTGTAATAAAAAGGTAATTCAACCAAATTTTGTCAAAAACGGTACATTCAGCAGCAAAAACTAGGGTCTGTTGGGAAACCATAAACACACACATATTTTTTGGTTTCTTGTAAATGAAAAGGCAATTTAATTGAGAAAAATTTTAGTTCTTTCTACTGATCCAATCGGAAGATTTTCTGGATCATTAAAGTTTTGCTTTCATATCATTGTCTGTGCTACAAAAATAATTTAGGTTTAATTTTTGTTTGTTTTTGTTTGCCAGTCATGAAGTCAGAACATATTACAAAACAAAGACACTAATAAAATTATTAGATTTCACGTAAACTAAAACATAAACGTAAGCACAAATTTTACTTTTTAGAACTACTTAACTTTTTCAAGATACTATTTTTATGCAAACTTTGTTATGGGAAGTTATTTTTCATGCTAACATAATTGGGTCATATGACCTCTTACCTCCTTGAAATAAAAACATGAGGAAGTGAAAACATTTGCATTTGTCATAGAATGGAATTCAAAGTTTGTCAGTAGATCATGGTTCAGTAAACATTTTTCATTATGAAATGGGTAATTTTGACCTACATTTTTACCTCCAGCACTATTTATGGTTTAATAATTTTGAAAAATGATAAGAACATCTAGTGAATCAAACAGACTTTCTATCAGCCAAATGTGAATTTGAAAGTTTGCAGGGATACTCAGAAAACATTTCCTGAAAGAAATTGGTTTCACATAAAGCAGAAATTTTATGACAAAACTGCAAGATATTAACCTTTGTTTCCAGTTTATAAATATCAATTCAGGCTGTTTTGAAGCCTCTTTGTTTTAAAGCTCTTTTTACTAACATTTAGAGTGAAAGAAGTCTTGTGTAAATATTTATCAATCATGCAGATGAGTTTAGAAGTATCAAACCAAAATATTCACTTCACAGACTTTTTTTCACTCTGAGCATTTCAGTAAGCCTGTAAGCATATGGTCAAGGCCAAAAAAAAAACCGCTATTTCGATACTTTCACAAAAATGGATCATCAAAAGTTTAATTTTGACCTAGGTTTATTTTACTGAAATAGCTCAAACCCTTTATGTTATTTAAATTTTGTGTAGCCTATTACAGAAAAAATGTCTCCAGGAGAGGAAAGCAGTGCCACCTTAAGTGGCAGTATGCATTGATACGCAAAAATTTGAATTTTCTTCAACTTATTTGTTCTGCACTTTCTTTTTAATATTTTAGTGGTACCTCTCATTTGCAAGCATGGTCTGTCCCTCAGGAGACACTTTTTCTGAAATAGCCCATACTAATATGCCATGTACATGTTGAAGACATCAACATAATTACAAAGCATGTTTTAACAAATTTTCAGGACAATTAAACTGAAAATGATGACTGGAATGGATTTTCGGTGTGCATTTTATGCATATGTCAACATGATTTTCATTTAACATGTTCATAAGCAGAATAAAATTATGTTGGGTGAGTCCACTTATCCTACAAGAGCTATACTATTTTTCGTTAAATGTGACTATAGGGTATCATGCTATTAAAACTAGTAAAACACTTTTTATTGCTCATTTAGCCTAGCCATGTTCCCATTTGAGCTGTCTGTTAACTTTTCATAATGAACCAAATCAAATGTTTTTGTTACATTTGTAAGTAAATTAGAAAAACAATCAAAATATCCTGTGTCTTATTTACAAGTCTTCTATTTGTAGGATATGATTATAGTCTTTGTACATTTTTTTTTCACAGCAAGACCAAAGGACCAAATAGCAAAGAGTAAAGTCGAAGCTAAGATGAAGAGGAGCAGAGCACACTACCAAGAAGTTTTAAATGGTTTTGAATGTCAAATAAAAGCTTTTGCCTTTGACCATAATTTAGACAAAAAACTGATAAAACTTATTATTTATCAGCATAATGAGGCTTGTACCAAAATAAATAATTTTTATGAAGAAATAATGTCAGACGTAAAAATGATAATTAAAAAAAACGAAGAATATAGAAAAACACTAGAAGAATTAGAGATGTTATAAAATATTCAATTAAAGGAAAGATTGATATTCAATTTGTTTAGTTCATTCACTGAGTTGAGTGTGAAGTGTTGATTTACCTTCTTTTGTCCCTTTTGAATGTCAGTTTCCCATTCTCTTCAAGATAATGTTCTTGAGGCACTGTACCAAGTCCTTAGGCCAAACAAAATAATATGTCTGTTTAAGGCTACCTGACCTAACCTAATTATTTGGTCAAAAATGCCTACCCTAATTCATTTTATTCCATTTTAAGGTTAATGACCCTTTAAGTCAGAAATTTTCTCCTGTCTAGTCTATATAAAATATTTTTAAAAAATAAAATGATTTTCACTACCTACCTACCGAGCCCCCTTTTTTTATACCAATGTAACCTTAAACAAGGATATAATTTTTTTGGCCTTTTTAAGGCAAAAGTTCGTATCTCAGCAACTTTTAAGTGGTACGATCGTGTGACATATATACACACTGGGTAGCTTTTCAGCTTCCAAGCAAATGTAGAACAGTGTGACATTCATTTTACCCTTCATTATCCGCTTGTCAAAGAAAATTTTACATCACACTTACATTGATAGATGTTTCATGGAAATTGGGAGATAATGACATTAAAAACTCGTATCCATCATTAAACACAAAGATAAAAAGTGCATTTCATGAGTCACAGGCAATCATACATAGCATGTTTGCATGACTATTAAAACATATAATATGTGTGGAATGATAGTAACATTGATATCCTTACACCTGTTGAATGTCGGTTAGCAATTTATAAAGGTTGGTTGGTTGTTGTGGGTTTATCGTCACTTTCAGCAATTTTCAGCTATCTCGTGACTACCAGACTTACTGGGGGAGGAAAGCCCGGACAGCTAACCAGGTGACCCGGTGAAACCCCCGACCTTGGGTAGGTGTCCAATTTATAAAGGAAAAACAATACTATTGTAACATCATTCAATGGGTTATGATCAAAACTGATACACTTAGTCCTGAATAAGATCTCAGTTTGATTGATGTTCATGTTAGTAAATAAAACTTGAATAAACTATTGCAATAAAGTCAGAAAAAAAACCAAACTGGTATAAAATCATCCCCTTTCCAAGGAAGTTGCGTCGGGGGGATTGAAACGCCAACTTCCGTCCTTCAGAAACGTTTCTTGTGGACAGTCTAGAATCAATATGCTTCAGTGGATCTTGACAAACTTTTGTATTTTTTCACTCATTGAGAATATTTTTGACGCTGTTGAGTTTCTCGGTCAAAGGTCAAGATCTCAATGGGACTTGAGAAGCAATAACATTTTTATGGACAATTAAAAATTAACATGCTTCAAGGATTCTGACCTAACTTGGTATGTTGTTATAAACTTAAAAATATCTCGGACCCTGTTGACCTTCAAGGTCAAAGGTCAAGGTTACAGAGTGACTTTCAGCTCACAGCATCCTTTGTTGACATCTTAGACAAATTTTGGCCTTTGGGATGTTTCTTCTTAACAATACAATGGCTGCTACTTATATCAAAGTTCTGAGATAAAATGGGACTTCTATTTTGTCCTTGCATGTGTCAGTTACTAATAGAGTGTCCACCTTGGTCCTCAATATGTTGCCATGCGAGTACATACCACGCTCGGTGTTGCCTTGTTCATATTCAATATATATTTAATATATACAAGAATTAAGTCACATACATTTTCAACATATATGCGACTTCGGTTAAAGGTCAATATCTCAACAACTAAGTTACATTGAGATGAAAATTATATATAATCGGTCAGTGAATGCATCTTGGGTAACCAATATTCCCAACCAGATTCCAGTTCCCTTGACAAACATTTTCGGCATGAATAACTTTGGTTTTTCACAGTTAATGTCTACATCATTAATACTTCCAGAAATGCCACTTGCAAATGTCTTTAAGGATCATATCAAAGAGAGTATTGGCTATCTTTTTTCTACTACATTCTTTATGTAGTAAAAATGTCGGAAATATGCTTGGATTAATTGGACTTATAATTTTTAAGGTACAAAAAGAGCTCAAATTCAACAAGGAGGATGTGGAAAACGATCAGAAACTGTGCCGTCGAAGAAACCCAAGATTTCACCCAGAACAAAAATGCGTCAACATCGGAGAAATATTACACCAAAGTCCAAAGAGCGCATAAAAGTCAAAGACCGAGAGGCACATAAAAAAAAATACAACAGTCAAGTGGCTTTGTTCAAAGACAAAATACAAGGCATTTCTCCTAGAACAAGAAAAAGGGAATCTCGAGAAAAGATGACGCCAAGAAGCAAACAGCAGCAAAAAAACAAGGAATCAAAAACACGAAGGGAAAGGCGAAGAGGTTCTTTATTTGACTCTGAACAGAATCAAACAGAATATTTAAATACTGAAATGGATTCAGCATCAAGGTCGTTTCAGTCAACAATTGCTCAAGGTCCATCATTCGTTTGTACTGTTTGCAGAAGACTACTTTACAAGAAGTCTGTCTGTAATTTTGATGGAAAAAAATACAAAAAATTGCAAAACAGCCTGCGAGAAAAATTATTCATCCCTGAAATGTTGTACAAAAGTGTCAAAGACAAAGTGTGGATTTGTCACACATGTGACAGAGCCATTAAAGGTAATAAAATGCCAGCACAGGCGGACGCAAACAACTTGACTCTTGAAGAAATTCCCGAAGAACTTCTCGGACTTAACCCGCTAGAACTTCGACTGATAGCAAGAAGAATTCCGTTCATCAAATTGCTAGCACTTCCTAGAGGTAGACAGAAAGCAATTCATGGTCCAGTTGTGAATGTTCCAGCTAATATTAAAAACCATCTCGGATATATTACCAAGACTTCCAGTAGATGCCAATTTAATCGGAATTCGCCTCAAGAGAAAGCTTGTTTATAAGGGCCATTATATGCATCAATATGTTAGACCATCAAAAGTAGCGGCTGCTATCCGATGGCTGAAAAGGAACAATTCCTTATATAGTGATGTGGTATTCAATAGTAATTGGGAGGAAAACTGGCATGAAGAAGATCAAGATCTATGGCAAGCTATAACTGCAACCGAAGTTGGGCAAAACATGAATCCTGAAACAGAAATTTCGCGAACTGTGTTAGATAATTCAAACGAAACAACAGTTGCACACGAATACCAGTTAAGTAGTGAAATTAATAATGAATTACCTACACAAAATGGAAGGAGCTCCACAGTAGCAGAAGTTGACCAGGATATGGAAGACAAAGATCAAGAAGAACTTGATCAATCAAACCGACTGCGAGGATTGCCATATAGTAGTTTGCTTCAACCAGAAAATCTTGACTCTTTGAATGATACCATGTCAATAGCTCCAGCGGAGGGTGAAAAACCAATACCGATTATGCTAGACGAGCAGTTTGAAGGTATGGCATTTCCGTCATTATTTCCTAATGGAAAGGGAACATTTACAGGAAAACGAAATATAAGACTTACAGTCAGGAAATATTTCAACCAACGACTCCTTCATGTTGATGGTAGATTTGCCAAAGATGTTGATTATCTTCTTTCAGCGCAGTACACCGTGGAACAAAAACAGGTTTTGGATGACATCAGTATCATGTTACGACAAAGAAAAGGATATGTAATGAACAACCAAAACGTCACTGCGGGGTTATTACGACAACCTACAGAACTACATAATTTGATCAGGGAGGATCGAGCATTCCGTTCATTGAAAAATACAAGAGGTAGCCCATCATACTGGTCCAACGTTCAACACGAAGCAATGGCCATGATTAGACAACTTGGTAAACCAACATGGTTTCTTACGCTTAGCGCCGCTGATATGAAATGGCCGGAAGTAATTCAGGCCATCGGGACACAGTATGGATGTTCTTTTTCAAAAGAGGACGTAGAAGAAATGACATGGGATGAAAAAAGTACTTGGCTTAGCAATAATCCGGTTACTGCTGCAAGACATTTTCAGTATAGACTAGATACATTTTTTCAAGAATTTCTACGAGGTAAATGTCGACCCATAGGAGAAATTATAGATTACATCATTCGCATTGAATTCCAATCTAGAGGATCACCACATGCACACACAATCATATGGGTCAAGAATGCTCCAAAGATTGGTGTTCAAACTGACCAAGAGGTCATGGACTTCATCAACAAGTATCAGATGTGTGATTTGCCTACAAATGATCAAGAATTATTGGAACTCGTTCAGCTTCTTCAAACACATGTTCATTCGGCATCTTGCAGAAGACCTCTTTCATCATGTCGGTTTCATTTTCCGCTACCACCTACTAAAGACACTATTATCGCCAGGGAAGCAGAAGATGACACCAAGTTAAAAAAGGCGAAAATCACATTAAGTAAAATTAATGAGATTATTTCTGAAAAAGAATTTGATCGAAATATCACCCTGGATGAGCTGCTTCGAAAATGTGCAATAACAGAACAAGAATACGTGAATGCTCTCTCTCTTTCACAACGTGGAAACGGTATTGTACTCAAGCGTTGTGTGAATGCAATATTTGTGAACAATTACAATCCACATATACTAAAGACGTGGAAGGCAAACATGGACTTGCAATATATAGTTGATGCCTATGCTTGCGTAATGTATGTAGCATCCTATGTGTTAAAAACAGAAAGAACAATGAGTGACTTATTGAAACGTGTATCTCAGGAAAGTGCAAACGATGATGTTAAAACTCAGTTAAGGAAACTTGGAGCTGCTTTCCTTAACAATAGAGAAGTTAGTGCACAGGAAGCAGTATACCGAGTTTTGTCACTGCCACTGAAACGCACCAGTAGGAAAGTAGTCTTTATCAATACATCCCCCAAGGACCGACGCGTTCGTATGCTAAAGCCTATGTCTGTTTTGAAGGATATGGAAGAAAATGACGAAAATGTGTTCCTGACTGGATTGCTTGGTAAATACGTGGCCAGACCTGATGAACTAGAAAATATCAGTCTTGCTGAATTTGGAGCTTGGTATACCTATGGAGGAAAACGTCAAGGTCCCGATCAAGAAAACTCAAATGAAGAGGCCGATGATGAGATTGAAAAGAAAAGTATTAAACTGAAGAATGGTTTAGGAGTGCTAAATAAAAGAAAAACACCTGCTGTTATACGTTTTCCAACATTCCGACAAAGTCATGATAAAAATCTTCAATATCGAGGAAAAGCGATGCTTTTTGTACCTTGGCGGTGTGAAGAGAAAGACATTGACTCAATTGACAACTTGGAAGACTTCGTAAAACAAAACCAGCAAATTATTTCGGAAAAAGAAAAGATGTTCACAGCATTAGATGAAAGTGTTGTACGAAATGAAAGTGGACCACCAGAGCATACTTGGAATAGTCTTGCTCCTTTGGTGCAGCATGAAGAGCAAACTGCTGAAGATGAAGGGTCTTCTACAGAACGTAATATGTATCCAGAAGACTTACAAGCAAATGAGGACATGATAACCAATGCTGGAGGAATCGAAACTAGATATGAAATCGAAACAAACAAAACAATAATGCCACCTGAAGAGTATAGAGAAATGTTCATGAAATTGAATGACAAGCAAAAACAAGTAGTCATATTCAACCGACGATAGTGCCGTGATGCTGTGTCATCAATTCGGAATGGTAGACAACCTGAACCGTATCATATCTTTTTGAGTGGCCCTGGAGGAGTTGGTAAGAGTCATGTAATTAAACTCATTCATAATGATGCTATTCGGACATTTCGACAGTCTGGATTATTTGAACCAGACGACATTTCAGTAATCTTGTTAGGGCCAACCGGTACTAGTGCATTTGCCATAGGTGGTTTAACTATTCACTCAGCGTTACTGCTACCTTTGGACAATCTAAGATCGTTCCAGAATTTATCAAGCAATAAATTGAACTCCATAAGAACAAAACTAAGCAAACTTCAGCTAGTGATAATAGACGAAATATCAATGGTTGGGTCGGATACGTTATACTACATTCACCGTCGCTTGGATGAAATCAAAGGTATTCAACATCTGGACAGTAGATTTGGTAATATAAGCATTCTTGCTGTTGGAGATTTTTTCCAGTTGAGACCAGTGAAACAAGATTTCGTTTTTTCTGCGCCCCGAGACAGTTATGCAGCACTTCATGGGTCACTTTGGGTTGAGCAGTTTGGCTGTATTGAACTTACACAAGTGATGCGTCAGAAAGACAGGGATTTTGCAGAGCTCCTCAACCGTCTCAGAGAAGGAACCCAAACTGAATCTGACATTGACTGCTTAAAAAGCAGGGTTAATATGGATGATGACTTAGTGTATAGGCAACAGGAACTAGAAAACGCCCTCCATCTGTTTGAAAGAAACATAGACGTTGATAGACACAATGAGAAAATGTTGAAAAAAATGTGTTCCTCAATATTTACAATACCATCAGAAGACAGCACGAAAGATGAAGGCACCAGGCAACTACTTGTTAATTTACCTGACAAACCATCCGAAACGGGAGGTCTAAGAAAAAATGTCGAGGTTGGGGTCGGTGCTAGAGTAATGCTGACGTACAATATTAATGTTCAAGACGGTCTTGTAAACGGAGCTTGTGGTGTTGTGAGAGGAATTATACTGGGAGGCGACAATATAGTAGAAACAATTCTCATACAATTCGACAATCCATCTGTTGGTAATTTGTTATCATCTACCTCACAGTATAAAAGGGATTATCCAGATTGTGTGCCGATAAAACGTGTAGGAGCTTCTTTCTGGCTAGGAAAACAACAATCCGCTGAGGTATCTAGGCAGCAATTTCCCATAACAATGGCATGGGCTCTGACTATCCACAAGGTCCAAGGTCAGACTGTATCGAGAATAGTAATTGACATGAAACATGGAAGATTCCAAAGTGGTCAAGCTTATGTAGCCTTTAGTAGGGTAACGTCGTTGGATGGACTTTTCATCGTCAACTTTGACAAAAACAAGATACATGCAGATGCCGCAGTTAAGGACGAGATGAAAAGGCTACGTACAAAAATGGTTCCTGAAATATCAAATTCACGCCTTGCAGGAATGAATAATATGCTGAAAATAGCACACATTAACATATCCTCTATCAGCAACAAATTGGATTACCTTAAGCAAGAACAGTTTCTGAACTCTATGGATATTATATGTTTTTCTGAAACATGGCTGTCACCAAGAAAACGTATACAGTTGGGTGATTTACAAATGGAGGATAAAGTTGAATTCCGGCTTGACCGTTATGACGTACCTGGGTTTGAAGATGAAAGCCATGGTGGACTAATGATGCTTGTAAAATCTGAGTATAATCCTGTAAGAGTTGAAGTAAGGCTTAGTTGTATAGAAGCTTTGGTGGTTTCTGTCCACACCCAAACAAAACGTCTTAACGTTGTATGCGTATATCGGCAACCAAATGGCATATCTATCGAGACGTTGGTAACCAAGTTTAAACACATCCTGATGTCACTTCCTAGCTTTGAGACTATTATCATAGGAGACATGAATATTGATACTTTATCTGCCAAAAGAAACACCTTCCTTCAATTTATGTCTTCGGAGGGATTCCAGCAATTAGTTGAAGAACCTACATCAGACAGAGGGACATGTATTGACCATATTTACTGCAGAAACGGTGTTGTTGCAAATCATGAAGTAATAGAATGTTTTTACAGTGATCACCAATTTTTGGTGGCTGGAGTTGATATTTGAATATCAGCAGCTGTACAATAATAGTAAAAAATCAAATATCTTGGTATTAATAGTTTTTGTATTTAAGAACCACTGGCCAGATTACCTGTCATGGTAGAACTTAGATCAACGAGGTCAATCTCTTACCCAGTTGTCAGATTTTTTCTGACAGTCGTTTGTTCTCAATATTTAGTTTAAATTCAAAACCAGGAAAGCAAGAGGCTTCTTTCTTCGTTTTGCTCGGGTCGATGTCCTGTTTGTTGGACTTTTCATCCTTTTTGAATACTTTTTGGTTTGAGTACTTCTCTTACAATAATTTGGATTTCTACCTTCCAATACTTCGAGTTCAATGCTGCTGATGAAACGTAACTCCTCAAAATATATGTATATCCAGCAATTCAAAATTACAGTCAATGATAACATCTTGGTAAATTGTATTTTCTGACAGATGGAAATCTATTGAACGGCGGGTAAGTCGTATTCGGGCGAATACATTCATCTAGTTTAAGTTGCTGTCGCATGTATAAACTGGCTGAGAGGTTATGCGTGATAAAAATTAGTACTTTTTGCACAAAAAACGGCCGGGAAAAGAAATCTGTGCACACACGTAGAGTATGATTAACCCTCCGTGGGCACGAAAGAACGGACAAAATCAGGATCTACAATAAACAAGATGTCGGAGAGTAGTAAGAAGATCGGAGACGTAGAGCAGACACAGATAAATGAGGCGGGAAAGGATTTACCGAAGAAGGGCTCTGGACGAGGTTTGTAGCTAAGGAGAGGAATAAAGAGCAAGGAGAATCAAGATCGAAAAAGGAGTTGAAATGGAAAAAGCTACCGATCGAGAAAGTATTCGGGATCGTGGAGATCAAAAACTACAAAGGGGAATAAGGAACTACTACACTCCTAACTTTAAAAGGGCTTAGGGGAGAAGAGATCAAATCATGGGGATGTGAAAGACTGAACAAAGAGCTCAAAAGATTGAAGGACAAGGTTGATGGGAATTTCGTCATCAGCCATGGGATGAAGAGGTCGGAACAAAATGGGGGCTACTACTATGACTACGAATTCATCTAGTCCCGGAGATTTTCCTGAACAAGTCTCACCCGGGGATACATCCATCAGAAGCTAATAGAGATCCATAGAGGCGGGACTGGGAAGATGGTAGAACACTGCTTCTCAATCGGCGTTTACCGATTGACATGCAATGAAGTGCAGGCTGTCGGTGGGTACAGCGGTGAATATAAGATGGCTAATAGCTGAAAAACGGACATGACGTTCACGCTATCGAATAAACAGAATGAAGACAAACAATTAATAAATGCTTGGGTCTATAAAATGCCAACGGTTGTTGTATCCATCAAAATTTGAAAGGGATAGCCAAAGATCGCGAGAGCAAAGGCTACTGTAGGATGAAGAAGGATCAGCTAGTCAAACAGATTAAAACAAAAATTGACATCAAGCTTAAGAGAGTGGAAGAGGATCTAACGCCCAAGGAACTGTGGGAGTAGTCCAAATAACAGTGACTGAAAGGGCTGAGTAGATTGAGTAAGAAGGAGCTTGAAAAGAGAGTGAAGGAGAAGATTAGAAAAAACAGAGAGGAACCAGGGCAGACGTGTGAGGTAATCCCGGGAAAAGTTGCTCTGAATGGTGTGTTCAAGACATGGATAATCAAGCCCGTTGTACAGATGGATGTGATCAGACTGAGGAGGGAGGAGATCATTGATGAAGTGAAGCTGAATGGGACAAAGGTGAACATTGTCCTGCAATGGATCTTCGGAAAGATAGACGTCAAGACAAAGCTTCTGGAGGAAGAGATTGTGGCCTTTGTCTTTGTCAAGTTAGAGGTCAAGATAA
>JAOXYJ010044206.1:0-12149 GCA_028566555.1 Lithophaga nigra
TGAAAGTGATGATAAACCCCCAATAACCAACCAACCTTTACACATGAAGTTGTTGAGCAGAACTCAAACCTGTGACAGTGGTGTTAGGCTTGTGGTTATGAGTAGGCAACCTTAAACACTTGTCCACCCTGTTCCCCAAATATAGAAAGATGCATGAGATCCCAAAGTAACAGTTTTACCTTGCTACAGTATGGACATTCACCAAAGACTGTATTAAAACTCTGTCTGCACCCTGATGATCTCAGCCACTGAAAATACAAAACAAACAATGCTAATGGAGAAATTCATAATTAAAATTCTCATTCAACAATTACTGTAAAACATGGATGAATGAGCAAGTTTTCAGTCCAGTGACCACTTAATTTTAAGAAATTTCCTCTCCATATAACTTCCAACAAAACCATCAAAATATTTTAACACATGCTGATGAAATCTTGATGCAATTAAATGACTTCATCTTACAATAATGTAAAAAATTTAAGAGAATTGGCATAAAATAATGTAATCAGTTGAAGAAAGATTCACCATAAAATCTTAAAATTTCAGTATAAGAATCAAAATAATTTCTATCAATCATGGTTTACTAACATTTACTACTGTGCCTCATCTTCAAAGCAACAAAGAATAAATATTCATCAAAAATATGTGAACTGAACAAAAACTGACATTCGAATCTCTATATTATGACAAATAAGCATAAAAAATTCCACACTAACCAGAAGAACAGTAATGCCATCATAAGCTTATGGTGCATGTTGCCTTATTTTCATAATGACAAAGGTAATACTCCATCAAAACTACTCATATCATACTGATATAATTATACTGGAATTTCACACAATTATATACAAGTAAAATTTCCAAAAAAATCTAAATTTAGAGTTGTGGTCAGAATATAATGTATTATTTTAAGTAATAATTGGCAATAATTCTGCAGAATATATTCTAGTCAAACTGCAAAATGATATGTGACTCTCCATACACTGATAAACACAGTTTCAGTGATTATATTTAAACTGCTGGAGGATCTCGGCTACAAGCATCTACAAATTTATATCTTGATATCAACTAACAAAGTAATTCCCGCACAAAAAAATTGCCATGTTTTTTTAAGTAACAGATGGTAATACACTGCAATCGACTGTGACAACCATTCTTCTACCTTGTGATTTTTTAAATAACAATTTTATTGATATAGAAATCTGAACATAATCACTTCTGTTTAAAATGCATGTTACATTCTGTCCAATTTATTAATTTTATATAAAAGTTCTGGTCTATTTTTTTTGTACCAACGATCACACTTTACGACAAACAATACACTAACATAAGACAGATGTCATGTATAACACGTGATCCAATCTTACATCATACAAACACATGATAGAAGGCTTGTCCACATCTGGTATCATTACAGACCGAGGTAGGACAGATGTCAAGTACAGAAAGGGATCCAATCTTACCTCATATAAACATGTGTGATGGAAGGCTTGTCCACATCTGGTATCATTACAGACTGAAGTAGGACAGATGTCAAGTATAGAAAGGGATCTAATCTTACCTCATATAAACATGTGTAATGGAAAGCTTGTCCAAATCTGATATCATTACAGACTGAGGTAGAACAAATGTCAAGTACAGAAAGGGATCTAATCTTACCTCATATAAACATGTGTGATGGAAGGCTTGTCCACATCCGGTATCATTACACACTGAGGTAGGACAGATGTCAGGTACAGAAAGGGATCTAATCTTACCTCATATAAACATGTGTAATGGAAGGCTTGTCCACATCTGGTATCATTACAGACTGAGGTAGGACAGATGTCAAGTACAGAAAGGGATCTAATCTTACCTCATATAAACATGTGTGATGGAAGGCTTGTCCACATCTGGTATCATTACAGACTGAGGTAGGACAGATGTCAAGTACAGAGAGGGATCTAATCTTACCTCATATAAACATGTGTGATGGAATGCTTGTCCACACCTCGCATCATTACAAACTTCATTTGGTAACTCTGTTTCCAGTTTGTAAGAATAACAAATTCCACATTCCATGCTAAATTCCTGGAATAAGAACACTGGAAATAAAATTGACTGCATATGTCACCATTACTGACAAATCATTATTACTGTATATGAAATATTTATAGATGCTTTACTCAAGAGTCTGGGACAATTGAAAATGAGGTCACCAATTTGTGGAATCCTGTAAGTTCTTAGGCTCATCTTAGTATTGCTCACCTGGTTCTACCCTGACCCTGAAATGTCTTAATTGATCTTTAAGCACATTTCCCATAGGGTTATTAAAATGTTAAACTTTGTCTCATGGTAGCAGCCACCTTGGATTTCAGATCAGCACCAAAAACACAAACTTTGTAACGGTCTATCCAAAGAAAATTCATGCACAGTTTTGATTCAACTCTGTCAACAGTTTCCACGAAGAGAATCTTAAAGTGTATTTCCCATAGGGTCCAATGTTAAACTATGTCTCACAGTGGCAGCTATCTTGGATTTCTGATCAGCGCCAAAAACACACACCTCGTAAAGTACTGTCTAATGACCATTCATGCACAGTATCAGTGGTTTTCATTTCCAATTGGGTCCAGCGTTAAACTATGTCCCATGGCGGCAGCCATCTTGGAATTCCGATCGGCATCAGAAACACAGTTTTGGTAAAGGACTTTCAAATGATTCTTTATCGACATGTTTAGCTTCAACTGTTGTACTTATTTCTGAGATGAAGATCTTCAAGTGCATTTCCTATACTACATTCCACAGTGGTGGCCATCTTGGAATTGTAATTGGCATCAAAAACACAGTTTTGGTAAAGGACATTCCAATGAACTGTCGTAGTCATTTTCAAGAAGAGTTTCAAGTGTATTTCCCATTGCGTCCAATGTTAAACTACATTCAACAGTGGTGGCCATCCCGGGAATTATGATCAATACCAAAAATACAAACTTGGTAAAGGACTATCCAGTGACCATTCATGCACAGTTTTGGTTCAACTGTGTCAGTGGTTTCCAAGAAAAAGACCTTTATGTTTATTTCCTATAGGGTCCAATGTTAAATACGTAGTGGCCACCTTGGATTTCAGATCATCGCCAAAAACACACATCTCGTAAAGTACTGTCCAATGACCATTCATGCAGAGTCTCAGTTCAACTGTCTCAGTGGTTTCCATTACCCATAGGGTCCAGTGTTAAACCGTGTCCCATGCTGGCAGCCATCTTGGAATTCTGATTGTCATCATGAACATAGTTTTGGAAAAGAACCTTGCAATGAATATTTAACTTGAATATGTTTAGCTTATACTGTCCTAGTTGTTTCCAAGAAGATCTTCAGTGTATTTCCCATAGTGTCTAATTTAAAACTTTTACCCACAATGGCAGTCATCTTGGATTTCAGATTGGCACCAAAAATACAAATTTGGTAGAGAACCATTCAAGGATCATTCATATCATTAATCTATTCCATCACAATGTAGTTTCTGACAAGAAGATCTTTGAAATTTCAGCCAATAAAACACATTATTGGCCCTGACAGGTATAATGAATATCTGATGAGCACCAAAAACATAAATTTTGTAGAGGACCATCCAATGCATATTCCTGCTGAGTTTGGTTCCAATTTGAATTGTGGTTTTACAGAAGACGATAGAAATGTGAAAAGCTAACGATGGACGCCAAGTGATGGCAATAGCTCACATGGTCCTTTGGACCAGGTAAGCTAAAAAGGGCATGATCGAAGCCTAACACAATAGGCCATGAAAAAAAATTGTTTGTTTCTCAAGCCTTTTTTTTAAAATATGGTGCATGCGGGCGGTTTTTTTTTGGCTTGGTTGTATGTATGATCTGTAAATCCCTTATTCATTGTTATTACATGTGATCAGAGCTGAAGCTACTTAGGAATTTCAGGAGAAGTGACTTCTCTTTCTGAAGAAAACAAGGAGCAGTGGGCAGACCTTAGGGAGCAGTGCAAGTAGAAGACATAATTTAATTGTTGACCATCAAGGGTTATTTCTTGTCACAAAAGTGACTCTTTCTGCACAAACTGGCTTTTTTTGTTATCTTGTACAAAATGTATTAAGTTATAATTGAAAGTGAATGTGGACAAATTTCTGTTCTTTTTTTTCTAAATACCGTATATGAGTTTTATTCTGTTAAGTTTCTATCGAAATAAAAAAATAAAACAAAACACAAAATAATACAATATTCAAAATATTCAGAATTAAATCATCTTTACCCAAGGACAGTTAACACTTGTCAATCCACTAATCAGTGTTTCCTTTTGTTGTAAAGTGGTTTTATCAATGTCCACTTAAATCAAAACTTTACCATTTTCAATGCGAGTTATTTTCCTTTGTACAAAAATGGCGGTTTGAACAAAACGATGTTTTTACTTTGTACATAAATGAAAGGACTTAATTACAAAGTGTTCTGGAATGCATTCTAGTGATCTAAAAGTCAGATCTTCAGCTTATGACCAGAGTTAATGGGCTACTTGACAAAGAAAACAGAAAAATTACTTTCTGACAGCAATGATAACAGGGCGACTGGAACTTCTCTTTTGATGACCAGGAAATAGAGAGAAGTGGAGAGAAACAAGGTGACTTTGTCGCCTGAATCACCTGCCAGTGTGAGCCCTGGTTATATTTACCTTGAAAAAAAAACTTTGTTCCAAAATTAAGGGGAAAAAAATGCCGATGCGGGCGGGGCTTGTGAAACATACATTTTTTTTTGAATGGCCATATGTACAGTTCTTGATTGAATTGAAAGTATTTCATATTTTATATAATTTTACTTCCAACAAACAATGACATATTATTTTGTTCTTAGGTAATAAAACACACGTTTAGCTTGCTGTACTACTGTAACAGTCTCCTGATGTAATTTACTATACACTTTGGCAGACAGATATCTGAAACATTGTGGCAAGGAGGCCTATCCTGTATGACTTGCAAAGCTAAGAAAGATATTCTATCACATTAATTTTAACTTCCTTGGAGTATTAAACATTTAATATTAAATAGTGTGATGGGAATTCTCAGTCTTTTACAAATTTTACTACTTCCTACTTCAGTATATTTACCTCTTTTCTGGAAGTTGTTGGAGAAGGAAAAGTAACATCTAGTAATGTCTGAAGATTTTCTAACAGGTCCCCTTCTGGATCCCTAAAAAATAGGCTTTTCATTTATTTTCTGGAGGAAAAGATTTTCTAAAAGGTCCCCTTCTGGATCCCTAAAAAATATCCTTTTAATTTATTTTCTAGAGGAAATGATTTTCATTGACTTCAGGCAGCCTATATGCCATGAAAATTAATACCCATGAAACAAAAATTTTCACATTAATAATAAAGAAATGAACAAATTATGAAAATCTTTCCCAGTAAATACATGTACAACAATAAAGAGTGAGAATACTTCATAGACCTACAGTAAACAGTTATCATCAATACACATTTACATCTTTCTTTCAACATTTCATATTTCTATAACCAGATTAACAGATAATACAGCTGTAACTCTGTATGTGAAAATCTTACTATAATTTTTGTCAAATCTGATTAAAACTATCAATATTCTAAGGTTTTTATGTACAGTGACTGCTTTAAACATGTAACCTTTTAATCTAGATCAGAAATGAACATTGTAAAGCAACTATTCATGTATAATACTGAAGTAACACAATATAAAATTGCCATGACACAGTGTCTCAAAAAAAATTTTTTAAAGAGAAAAAAATACCATTTTTTTTGTTTTATTATTATGCCATCTTAGACAACATAGAAAAATTTGGGTGCTACACTGATTTAACAGGTGGTACCCTCATAACTAAAACAATTTGTTAGCAATTATACAGAATATGAGAAGAACCCAAACTACCAAAAGATACAACTATTTCAGTCTTATTTGTTTTGTACTCTAGGTTTATCTCACATAATGTAAATATTATTTTCTGTGCTGACTTTTTACATATTTGCCTGAAGTGGGTTATGAACATATAGTATAAATCAGTTTGACATGAAATTCTTCTATGTGAATGTAAAATTTTGTCCCTACAGAATGAATTACTGGACCCTCATCATTTAATCTATTATATCCCTGCTACTATTTATATGATAAGCTAGTTATTTATAAAGGTTCATGACATACCACTGATAAAGATTAGAGTTCATACTTTGTCTCAACTGTTTCACACCTGAAAAACAATAAAGTATCATTCTGATAACATATTTTGTCAGATTTAAGAAGGTTAAAGCAGTCTTAAACTTTAAAACTTTTACCTTTATTTTTCATAACTTATGTACATTTTTGTTGTCATGGTAACCCAATGATATCTCATTGATTATAAATGTACAGTTGGATAATATGTTAAGTTGTCACAGTTATGTACTGTAATCTTTGCCCATAGATTCTATATTTAGGTAACTTATTAAGTTTACATGGTTACTTACTGTGACTGCCCCAATAAATCTACAGGCTAAGTAACATTTTTGGTTGTCATGGTCAGCCCGAAAAGTCTACAGCTAAGTAACATTTTGGTTGTCATTGTATCTTCTTGTTGTTGTCCCATATATCTATAACTTGCCAGGGTCGTGCCTATAAATCTACAGTTGGGTAACATTTTAGATCATCATGGTAACTTACTGTGGTTAGCCAAAATAAATCTAGAGTTATATTTCGGTTTACAGATGTAAGAAGACTTTTGATTGAACAACTAGCCATGATTGTGAGCTTATATACTCGGTTACAGACAGGGTATATAAGATCGCCATAGCGATAGCTTACGCTTTGAAGATTCCGAAGTTTTCTCTAATTCAGGACAAATTTAACAACCTACCTGCATTTCTGCTGTTTATTAAAGTTGTGCAAACATGATTTTCAACATAAATTGCATCATAACTGCTTGAAACAAAACGTACGTTTGTTAAAATTGCAAATGACGTCACAGATGGCTGGTTAAAAATTCGACCAACACCGGAAATGTTTCCGTGTCTCAAAAGCCTATTTTGACCAAAAATTATGTTAAATATTCGATTTTCAGAGCTGTGCACTGGAATATAATTGTTATTCGGGATTTAGAGAGGGAATATCGTCTGATATATCCTGGATGTTTAGTTATATGAGTCACAGGCGAAGGGAATATAATAAACATCCAAGGTATATCAGACGATATCCCCTCTCTGAAACCTGAATAACATATAATGTATAGGTTATTATGCCAATTTATAGTGGTTGGCTCTATAAATCTACAGTAAGGAAACAGTTTTGGTTTCCTTGGTAATTTTACGGTGGCTCACCCCATAAATCTGTAATTAGGTATCATTTTAGGTTGTTGTGGCAATGTACAGTGGTGGGTCCCATAAATCCAGTTAGGTAACATTTTAGCTTGTCATGGTTACAACTTACATTAAGTTGGGCCAAACAAATGTTTAGTTAGGTTACAATACAGGTTGTCATGGACTTACTGCAGTCAGCCCCATAAATCTTGACTTACCTCAAATTTTTGGTTGTCATCGTAACTTATTGTGGTTGGCCCCCACACTCTAGTTAGGTATTATTTTAGGTTTTTTATGTCAACTTATAGTGGTCAAGTTCCAAAAATCTGCAGTTAGGTAACAATTATGATTATCATGGTAACTTACTGTGATTAGTCATGTAACAGTATATAACATTTTGGTCGTCATGGTAACTTACTGTGGTCTCTCATAGAGTGATATAATATTTCAGGATGTTATGGTAACTTACTGTGGTCTGCTCCCATAAATCTACAGTTGGGTAACATTTTAGGTTGTTTAGGATCCACTGTAATCTGTACAGAGGCTGAAGAACCTTACATATGAACAAGAAAAAAATGTCAGAACCTTAACATAACAAATACATCCTGTATTGTGTGAGTGTAGCCAGTCTACTCATAATCAGTATATATAACAATTTAAAAAATGCAACAAAACTCTTATAAGCAATGTTAAATTTGACTGGTTGGCAAATACATGGTTTACTGCTAAACATCTTGTGCACAATCCTATATGACATTTCCCTAGAATTAAAAATCCAACTAAAAGCATTACTTAAACAGTTGAATTAGAATAAGGCTAACTGTATTTGTAAGTGAATAATTGCTGATCTAAATCTTAGATTTTACAGTTGCAAAGATCTGTTTCCTGTCTCCACTTATGTACCATCAGGAAACAACAATTTGTGGCACTAATATTACCAAATTATGTCATAAAGTATTCAAATACAAAACAGCTTCTAAATGTGGAAGGTGACCAAAATCTTGTACATTGATTAACACTATCAAAGATGTATCTACAAACTAAACAATTTGTTCATAGATCACATATGCCTTGCTTTCATGCCTTTTGTACACCTATTAAGGCCAAATTGAAGTAATTCTTCGCTATCTGGTGGAGTTTTTTTTACCATTCTACAGTAACATCCCCTAGCTGTTGTAGTATGTCCCGTTTATGACATGTAAATGGTGTAATATACTCTATAGGATCATGACGTTGCTCCAGAAAAATCATAGTTTTCGGTTCTAACTGATGTGTTCAGAGATATCTGTAGAAGAATCCAACAAGGGTAACCCCAAATATTTTTACACTTTTGGAAAGTTTATGAAATTTCAATTAACATATCAGTTTCCTAGAAAACTTAGACACAAACCGGTAAGGATTGTTTATAAGAGATTATTCATATTCGTAGCCTCAAACTGTCGATTTTCCCTATATAACAGTATAAAATCAGGCTTAAAAGTACAATTTTCAAGCCCATTTAAAATGAAAACGAGTACAGGTGCTCCCAATTTTTTTTTGACATTCCAATGTATCTCGATAAGATCTCATAACATGCAAAAATTTGGAATTTTGTAGGACACCTTCAATTACTTCAGTTTGACCTTAAGTACTATTCAAGATGTATCAATTGATGAAGTGTCACTGATAAACATGTACTAGGTTTAGGACCGAAAAATTGACCTAAAGACAAAACTTAACTACAGTTGCTTAACAGTAAAATGTAGGTTATGGTGACCCAATTTAATATGACTGTCTACTACTACCTGAGATGTATATCCTGAAGTGTCATTGCTATACTGAAAACAGGGAAATTTTTGTGTCATGTTTTTTTCCCGATTTGCCGACTGAATCAAAATTCGTGCAGTTTTTGGAATGGTCTTCAACAGTTTCATACCGATCAGACTTTCTTGAAATATTCACGGTAGTTTTATTTTCGCAGACAAACTGTTACTGCAAAAATAGCGAAAATAAACTGCCGCGAAAATTTCCCAGTTTACAGTACTATATTAAGTATGAAGAAATTGAATCTAAACGAAAAACTTAAGCAGAGTTAAATGTTGTCATGGTGGCCCAATTTTTGTATGACTGCATGCATTAGAAGGCAAAAAACAAAAAAGAGACATATGTTTGCCAAAATCATTGATGACTATTATCTTGTACAACGCACTAAATGCAGGACTTTTTTATTCTAGAAGTCATAATTTTTGTTTATTCAAAGTCTGATCTACTTACTAATGGCTATTCTCCTGTACACTGCACTGAATGTAGGATTTTCTGGCTCTAGAACCCATGTGTTTTTGTCTATTGCCTCCATACAATCCCAGAACAATTGGAAAGACTCCACTGTATGTTTAAATTGTTTATATAAATCTTCTAGTGTACTCTACAAAAAATAGTAAACAGAATGTATGTTCAAATCTTGTTTCCTTTGTTTGAAATGATTGCTAGGAAATACGTTTAAAACTGCAGACAATAGTATGAAAACAAAAACAACAATCTAACATTTTTAATTAAAATTCTGTTGAACATGGCTAAATTGTTCAGTGATATTTTGGAAAGAAATATCCAGTATGGGTGTTTTCCAGATCCTCTTTCAATTTTTTATACAAAATGCATAAAACTGTTCTAAAATCATTTCATAAACTTCTGTGACTTACACTACTCCTTCCGACTAAAATGTAATATATATTTTCTATCTATGACAGTGCCCTGTCACACTATTTTCACTTTAAGATAAAACTTAAGCACATGAGAAAACATGTTATAAATACATACTTTGCTACTCCAATGATAATCAAATGGAACAGGAAGTTCTGTTGTACACTGGGGCTTTTCTAATGGATGCTGGAAAGATAAAACCAAAAGTTCACGGTTTTAAACAGCATAGTTTAATGTAAATCAGAGCCTGCTTCTTCATTTCATTGTCAATAAATTAATAAAGTCACATTTCGTATGAAATGTAAGTCATAATGACCAAAGTCTGATAAGAAGCTTCTATTTTAATTAATAAATATTCTGTACATAAAATAGTGTCAGAAAATAAAATTGAATCAAACTTTGTCAACCTTAGTTTTATAGGTCATCGAGACATTTCAATCCAAATCTTACACTCTTATACATCTGTTTGTGGAGTAACAAAAGTGGACATTATAAAGTCTAACATAAATTTCAATTTTTTCTCATCTAAATCAGTTTAAGCATTCAATTTAGATCATGATGACCTACCTTTAATTAGAACCTTGAACCCTTAATCAGACCTACATGTAAAGATGTGTGATAGTCCAGTGGAACCTGTCTACAGAGACCAACCTTTCTGCCAATAAAAAAGTGGTCTTTCAAGACAGGTGGTTACTTATACCTAATTTTATCACATTCGATAAGACTGAAATTAACATTGCAGTGACCTTCTTTTGCTAAAGAGCTTCTAGACTCCCCTGACCAGTGCTCAGTAAAAAAACAGTCTTTCCACCGAAACTAGCGACTTTTCCAAAATATTCATTGAAATATGTTTTTGTGCAACATTGTGGAAGTTCAATAAAGCCAGTGAAATTACGAAATATCTATGATGTCATAAGAGGGAGCATCAATTATTTAACTACAGAAACCTGGTATTTTTCACTTGAACTAGACAAGTGCTCGATCATGCCTTTAGGTCTGCTCAAAATAATCTCACTTTTTGTTTTGCAGTAAAAAATAAATGACTGTCATCTAAACTGATCACTCATACCTTATTTATACAAAGGAAACAGAAAATAAGACTTACCCTGAGTTTACTTCCAAAGGTATAATAAACTACATCGATTACTGTATTTTGTGTCCAGTACCGAGTTGAGTTACAAACTTTAATCAGTCTTAATCCTTTGTCAACGTTAACATGGTTAATAAATAAAGTCAGAAAGTTAAAACTATGACAATAAGCGCTAAAATAACTGTGCCCATATTACGATGAAAAGGTGCTCCATAGTAAAGGACTAGGAGGAATTTAGTAGCAAGTTAAAGCGGTATGTCACATGACGTTATGTTTTGCACAAAATGGTTGACTGCAAACGGATAGACATTGCAAAGCCATACTTTTTGGACTTTATGGAGGAGGAACCGTAAGGAAAGCTTGATAAATACAAAGTAGTATCCGAGATATTTTTTCATCATCATAATAAATTTTTCTGCAAGGTTCATACACTTACTTTTCAATTGTTAGTCATTTCCATGTGACAATACAATTTTATGGCTTCGTTGGTTCTATGTCGTCTGCTTGAATTTCCTCATTGAGCAAGCTCGGGGGAAAATACCCGATGTCCGGTAAATGCGCATACTTTGTGGTAAATAACAACAACCACACACATTAACTTTATTGATCTCAAACAGCGTGAAACCAATTCATACTGAAAGTGAATGAGCACTGGTAGTGAACAAGCACTGGTCAGGAGAGTCTATATTTACCCTGATACATCTCCATATAAAGGTACATAAGCATGCATAAGAGTACCAAAAAGAGTAAACTGAGATAAACGTTAATGAAATTCCATCAAAGTCTATGTAACGTGGAATATCTGGTTTCAGTGGCCTTTACTGAGGGAAGCTTGCACTTTAATCTGAATACACCTCCTTGTAAAGTTACATAAACAAGAACAGCGTTCCATGTCCCCCACCACGTAATGTGAGGAAATTGGTAGAGGAAATTAGAATATGGCAGCCATTTTCGAACTTGAAGAAGAGTTCGTCAGTGTTACTTGAGGAAGAGGTTGTCAATATTAAGCTTCAGTAATAAATTTGAAAAAAATTGAATTTAAAATGAAAGCGCTAGAGTGCTAACACTGACATTTTTCCAATTTTCTAAGTCT
>JAOXYJ010044314.1:0-12145 GCA_028566555.1 Lithophaga nigra
GTTGTACACTAACTCAAAAACGCCACTGCATCCGATTTATCCCAAATTTTTTTCATGTCGTACACTCAGAAACGCCGCCTCCGATTAGCGCGAGCGACGCAGGTCCAGAGCCGAATTTGCTCTTGTTTTATGCCAGAATAATTTCAACTCAAAGAAGTGACTACTATGTAATGTCATATTTATTAGGTCATTTAAAATATCCTTCATGTCATATATTTTGAAGTGTTTTTTCCTTTCAATACTTGTAAATCGATAAAAGTTTGACAACGAGTGCTTCCGACTGACCATCGTTTCTATTTCCTTCTGTTCCTGTTATAAGGTGTACATGTATTAGATATACACCGTGTTGTATTATTAATAGTTCTTTTTATATGTTATAAATAGATTCTGGAAATAGATCTTTTCAAGGTTAGTCTAGTGCCATCTTGGATACGCCCCAGGCGAAACGTCATACTTTAAGGTTACTGTAACATCAAAGTTCATTGTTGCATTTTTGATGTCAAAGTGAACTTTATCTAATATTTTTCGCTTGGGGGTAAAGTAAAAAGTTGCTCCACAATAACTTTAAATAGTATTGAAGCTTATTAGCGCCACGTGACTGTTTTTTTGCTTTGCTTTACGTTATTTCGCAAACATTTGTGTTATTTCGTAAACATTAGCGTTATTACGCAAACATTTGCAAAATAACCCAAAGCAAAGCGGAAAAAAGTCATGTGGCGCTAATCCGTAAAATGGTGTATTATGTGCACAGTTCATTAATTTTAAATGTTATGTAAATATGTGATAATGTCTTCGTTGCTGAGAAAAACACTGTTTTTCTGCGACTTCCGTTGTAACATTCATCTATCGGATAATCACGTTTATCCAGCTGACTTATCATGATGTACAAAAATTATGGCACAGAATACAGTTTGTTGCTAATTCTACGGTGCAAGAGCCTTGCAAAAATGTAAATGCCAATAAGAAAATAACGCAAATATGAAGAGTTTTATTGAATCTACACAGGTACAGCCACTCCACAGAAGTTGAGCTTAAATAAGAAGACCACCGAGAAAAAGACGCCACTTTAGACTTCAAATCTTTTACCCTGATCTCTCATCTAAAAAGAGTTGTATTCTAGGTAATTCCCACATTAAGTAAATAATAACAAAAACTTTGATTATAAGTGGTCAAATTTTCTGCATTTACTTGTCAAGACGTTGTCAACGAAATGAATGAAAGGTACACCATGACGTAAGATTTATGCATATTTTGAACAATACCATTTGAAATCCAGTTTGAAATTCAATTTATGACAATTCCCTCTCTTCGGAACGCTCACGTGTAAGAGTTATCTCCCATGTCAGAAGGTGTCTAAATATAGCTGTAACGGGGAAGTTAGGGATTTTATTCTTCTAAAATTATTTTCAACTACCGATCTATTGCAAACATCAAAATTTTTATGTATTTCATTAATACCCATCAGCCTAATTTTTTTCCTCTGCTTAAATATTATGGGTTTGGCGACAAAATAACAAAATTCAAGTTTTCCCGTTACAGCTATATTGAGACACCTTCTGCAATGGGAGACCACTGTAACAAAATCAAACAAATTACGGATGCATCCCGGAATACGAAAAGAGGGAATTGTGTAAGTGTACATGCTGAATTTGTACATTGCCATCTGTGTCAGTTTCATGTCCTTTTCCAGTAGTAAATAATGCAACACTAAATACATGTATTTAGTAGGGGGTTTTATATTTGGAATATGTGATGATTAAATGCAAATGTCTCTGTCATCCTCCGTAGATAATAATTCAGTTTTAAGCAGTACATTTCTTTGAATATGATCGACTTTCGTCTAACTACGGTCTTAAAAAATCTACATCTCGAAATGGAATATTTCATAGCTCATTATTTCTAAACTGTAATATGGTCAGACAAAAAATAAAAGGAAACAGAAAGGTCCTTGGATGACTGAGTGATTAAGGTTGTTACTGATGATTGGTACCCTAGTACCTCTTTCGTGGCTTCAAGTCCTGTTCTCTCCGCTCCATGTATTAAGGTTTCCAAGCCTACCGAAGACGGAAGTTTCTGCTGTCAGCTGAATAGCTGTCCCGCTATGTCTTGTTATCAAAACAGCTGCAAGATATGATGAAAAATGACGATAAAGCATAACGTAACCCAACTACATGTATTTAAGTGAAGATTACATATGCTTTATCTGTAATTTATTCATTTTGTATTACAATTTGTCCATTTTGCATTATACATTGTTTATGTTGCATTATTATTTGTCGATTTCACCTCAGTATTTTGTACCTGTATCTCTGTATTTTTGCTTTTGTGAGAATGAAGTATCTATTACCTCTTCATCTATTTATAGTTATGTGGGGAAATCAGGTCGTAGAACCAGAAAAATATATATATAAAATTCAAGGTAAAATCATAGTTATAAAGGAAACTGTGTATTTTACTAATCGTCGATATTAAATATAAAGTAGTCATTTTTACATTTTATTGATTGTGTATAACATCACGGTGATCAGAAGTTCACAATCATTTTTCTATTTCGATTCTCTTTCTTCGGATTGAACATTAGACAGAATAGATATCCTGCGTTTGAGGAGGTTTATCCATGTGACTCTTTTTGGGGGATTTCAATTCAGGTAAATAGCTCTTGATTAACTATGACAGTAGTAAAGGTGCTTTCGATACAAAAACAACAGGTGTTTAAATACATTAAATGATTTGGTTGATCGCTCTAAAACACTGGTATGGACATATTTGAAGTCGCTATGACGAATGATGCATGCATAGCAGGAGACTTGCCCTGTCGATGAACCCGGTCTCACTCCTTTTTTGGAGTGCATGCGATTCCCTGTGTCCTTTATCTCAGATTTGTATATTCCTAAATGGAATTATTAGATTAATTATGATATACGTGACTGTTTCCTTTTTATTCTCCCCGTCACAACTGTTTCAGTATATTTGGTTATTGGTGTTTTATTTTATTGCTTTCGATACGAAGATTTACACCCTTTTATATTTGTTATGACCATTTGGACACCGATAAGGGTCAAAACAGTGAAAATGCAAATGAATGTTAGAAAATAAGAAGATGACACCAGTGTAAAAAATAAGATACAAAATAATGCCAATTTAATCTCCTATACAACCATGAATCGATCGATTAAGCTTCCCTTCCCCTACATCACCGTCTTGTTTGAAATTTATTGTCAATGTATTTCTGATTACTATAGCAAAATTATGAGAGAAGTATATTAGAAAGTTATTTTCTGTCCAAGGCATCATGTTATCTGAACATGTACGGACATTGTACGTCTTTGCAAACCGAAATGACAGACCATAATGAATAGACATATAAAGCGAGATACAAAGGCCGTAGGAGACTGGAGCTTTCCACACACTTGACAACTGATTAGTTCCTCCCCACCATTATCACAACATCAAATGCTTAATATATTTTTCGGTTGTGTAATGAATGATGTTAGACTTTTTCACAGGAAAAACAATACATTTTAAAAACAGCTGAAGAATGAACAATTAAGTTCAATTACCTTTGTGATCTTGATCTAGGTCAAAGGTCAAGCTAGGACACTGTGACTGCTTGAGAATTTTAAACCTGTGGAGCCAAAATGAAATGCTAGATAGTTTACATATCAAGCCTATATATATGTAACGTAAAACCCTTTTTTAGACTTCTTGGACGATAACCCAGAAGTCAAAAAATATTTGCACACTTTCAAATGATTAGCTATTACTCCAAACCAAACTAAAACACAAAAACATGTGTAACTGTTTGAAATCACAAGCTTATGTTAAAATTTCGATCCTTTTGGGGCCTAAAAAGGTCCATCACCGTTGAATTAAAATTCTAAAGCCTTATTGCACATCTTCAGAATAAATGCAATAATTCTAAATGAATCAAAATAAAATATATGATACAAGAATTCAAGGAGTAGTTCATGTCAACAGCTACAACATGTATTGTTGATTATTTGTTGCTCTATTTCGGAGGGAGGAGGTGTAAACTACCCAAACCCTCCAATCCAAAACTCATTTCTACATAGTAATGATATGATAAGCTATATCAACAACCACAAAAAATCGTTTTATTATTTGGCCCCTTTTTGACCCTTTAGTAGACATCAAAACTGAAAATCTATTAATTTCTAGACCATATTGCACATCTGCAGATTGTAAGCTAAAATAGCAGATTAAAAGGCACAAAAGAAAAAATTTTGGAAGAATTCACGTCGCAACAAAGTGACAGACGGACGGACAGACGATGGAGACAACGACAATATCACCAACTTTTCATTCGAAAGCTTAGAAGTTAACATCACTATTAGCTTTTGATGCATGCACCTCTATACCGGTCACATTTTCGTATTTAATGTTTTATTGTAACATGCATGAAATAAATATGTACATGTATGGGTGATTATTTCTGTAGATATGTCCTTAGATTTTGGATATCATATTTTGGAAGTTAGTATCAAAATGGTACATATGCCATATATAGGTGTATGAAGTGAACTCTTTTATTTGGCAGTTTTATGAGTTTTCGTCTTGTTTTTCAGTAATTGCTTTATGATCCGTGAATGTGCAATAATGTCTTGGAATTATTGTGATCTTTAATGCAATTAAGGGGTCTTGTTCATTTGTTTGATATGTTATTTTTCTAGTATTTAATTTAGGTCGAAAGATTTTGGTTCTTCACCATTGGTTTGTTGACAATTTACAAGGTCATATACAATTAGTTTTCTTAAATTTTCTATCATTTTGAATTTGTTTCAAATACATGTGTCAAAACAATGGTCATGTTGTAGAGTGTAGAGAAATGCTGCTGTCTGAAAAAGATTTTCAGTCTTGTATATGTCACATGAGGGCAAAATGCTTCCTTTATAGAAATAATCTTTGGATGATCCATTTAAGGACGGAAATGAGGTCCATCGTCTTCTAACCTTTTATCGTAATAAAACTAGCTTACTAAGGTTGTCGTCTGTTATATTTTACAGCTCAATACAACATGGAAATTAGAACCGGAAAAGAAGGAAGTACAAGAATTATATTGCCGATGCCTTTCGAAAATTTGAAAAATAAAATTCGACGATTCAACAAATTCGAGATGTTAAACATATAAGAAAAACTGCAGCTAAACTAAATGTTTACGTTTGGTGCTTTATTTAAAATTTATATGTATCTGTTTAATGTGCACACTTGGGAAGGGCAAAGTATGATTTTTAAATGTCTTGCACAGTTTGTGTGCAAGTTATATTGATTTAAGTATGACCGGTTCTGTCCTGTTTCTGATAATTTTCCGTGACGTCACTTTTCCCTTTTCCGGGCATTCGTATGCTTCATCGTTAAAGAAAAAGGCACATTACAACTTTAAGTCTACGATTTACCGCACCTTTGCATACTGGTATAATTGTATTTTAACCCTCGAACTGTTGATTAAAGTCAACAATTAGAGCAACGTGATGAGAGTTTTGTTTACGAAAAAGGAAAAAGTGACAATTTCAGTCTAATGTAAAAAATTGATAATCCGCACAGGTAGTTAGTCCAGTTGAGCATGGCATGGACACTCTAACGATATTCAGCTTGGGATGAAAGTAAAGTCAACTTTAGCCAAAGCATTCATTATTGTTGCAAGCTGTTTCGTATCGGTGTTTTTCACAATTATATATACTGGTCGTTTAGAGATAAATCTGAATCTACCAAATATTGTAGGTGGATTATCTGTGAAATACCAGCAATCATCCCCAAAAGAAGATGGTTTGAAAAGCCAAGAATGTGGATACACAAAACTTAGAAGCGATAGATATGGGTCAGTAATTCTTGATATGATATATGCATGGTCTTGGGCAGTCCAAAACAATGTAAAATATATAGGTGCTTTCGGTTTACCGAGAGATGAAGAAATTTTGTTACAGTTGATTCAATTGTTAAATCTTCCATTTCGTATTCAGATTAAGCCATTCAAAAATTGTACCTTACTTTACACAAAAGATTACAAAAACATTCGTTGGATTCGAGGAAATCCGTTATTTAGTAGACCGACGGCCAAGAATATTAAAACGAACAGAACCATTGTGGTTCATGTTCGAAGAGGAGACGTTAATATGGAACTTCAGCAAAATGGGGATTACTACAGGTACACACCGAATTCATATTTTCTTAACACAATTCATAGAACTCAGAAAAAAAATGATCGTGTGATAATTTTTTCTCAAAGAAAGAGCTCAGACTCATTTGAATCATTTGATGATTTTGCAAAAGCAGGGTATAATGTTCGCCGGGACTCTTCAGAAGTTCAGGTCTGGAAAGCAATCATTGAGTCCGATGTTTTCATTATGTCTAAAAGTACGTTCTCTTTCGTTCCTGCGTTGTTTACAAAGGGTGAAGTGTTTTATACCGAGTTTAGACATAAACCATTAAAACACTGGAATGTAAATTCAAGAATATGGCCGTCGGTTTATCGAGCAAATAAAATACGGATGAATGAAACCCGTTTTCCATGTCGAGGTGGTGCTTTCGGTGCAAAAACTATTCAGACTCATGCTTGTTTAATCTCGAATGATACAACAATAGATTTACACACTATGTCTAACATAGCCCGTACGGTATACCCATGTTGGTCATGGTTTGCACAGAAGAGAGCTGTAAATTGTGCCTTCCTAGTAACCAATAATCTATTACATAAATGGTTTAGCTTTATTGCATCAGTAATGGGCTGTATGGTTTTTCATGAAAGGCCTCAGTGGTGTTCAGTTCTTGGAGCATTGAACAAACATTCAACAGTTGGTGCATTAGGCGAATCACACAAATGGTTATCTAATATTGTGGATGCAACAAGTCTTCAAAACATAACATTTCGTCAAACTCTACATCATAAAAATTTAGGAATAATCAAAAGAAAAAGGAATAGGCGAATTAAGAAGATAGATGAAATTAACCTTACGGATGACAAAGTGTTTTTTGCAGATATGTCTTTCCAGCAACAGGCTGAATGGATGAACAAACATGACATGATAATTGCCGCGCATGGCGCAGAGTTAATAAATGCAATATTTATTCAAAGTTGTACAGTTGTAATTCTATTGTACCCCGATCATTACTACCCTAATATATATTATGAATCACTGATCGAACAATCTGGAGGAATTCCAATATCTTGGATCAAAAATAAATATCTTGGCAGTAATATAACTGTTGCTGCGGAAAACGAGGTGATGTTGATGGAAGATTTCACACAACACTACAGAGACCGGCTTTACTGGAGAGCTAAGGATATAACTATAGACAGCTCTTCAATGAAGCGTCTACTACAAATAGGTAGAGAAAAACAACAGAAGTGCCGTAACCGGAAGTGAATTATTACAATTTATAAATAATCCATAGCATATTGTACAATCACATAAATATAATGGGTTTGTCGAATGTCAATACACAGGGTTGTGAAAGAAAATTCATTGATGTTGGTTTTTGCTAATATATGAAGTTAATTCTAAAAAGAACATAGAGGAGTTAAACGATAAGATTATGGGACAAAACATTTATTGCTCCTCAGCGTAGATAATTTACATTTTTTAAATTTTAGAAACAGCTCTTCTCGCTTTTGATATTATTTATTTTCAGTGTATGTAAGTGTTCCATTTGATGGAAATGTCATCCCAAAATAGTTATAGGTAAAGTTCGAAGATACCAAAGGCGCAATGAGAACACGTAAATCGAAGAAGGACAAAACAACGCCATAGCCAAACAATGACACAAAGATAAACTTTGATTCGCCAAACATAACACGCAAACCTAAAGACAGAGCAACACGAAGTCTACTAAACACCGGTGGCGAGAATATTGCTAAAAACTTTAACAAAGAGATAGTAGAAAGAGAAAAGATATATTTTTTTATCTTATGATTTTAATGCATTTCTTTATTTCATCTTCGGTTAACAATAGCCAAGATTAAAATATTCTTGGATGATGGTATTTTTTTTTATGAAATCCCTTCTTAAAGTCTATATCTTTTTTGCAAATACCAAATTATTGGGATTTATTCTTAAATGGGAGCGTAGAGGGTCCAACATCGATCTGTCAATTTTCTGGACTAAATAAGCTGGTATTAGTGTTATGATTTTGGTGTGGTCTGTTTTTATGTATTGGTATAGTTTTAGTGACATGTTCTAAGTTAATTTAGACTTTGAATTGAACATATTTTGCATAAATTCACACATTGAGATTAGGCACAATTTATCACAACAACTAGAATGGGCCAATCCCTACAATGTCCGATGACAAGAGATATATAATGATTAGACAGATCAATAAACAAATAATTTACAAAGTACTGTAAAAATAAAAAAGAATAATAAGATATGGATGGAAGAGAAAGAAAGAAAGGAAAAGGAGACAGACGGTGTGTATCGTTTATAATGGCATGAGATTACGTCTAGGTATGGTATATAGCGGACATTCTAAGAAAAATAAAATTAATTTTCACACGGACAACCACATGTGCAACTAGGATTTGCACTTGGAGTGTAGCGAAATAAGTCAGGATTTAGACCACTGACTCATAACAACACATCTAGCACCGCTGCATGTCACAGCTTCGAGTCCTGCTCGCCATGCTTTATATATTAAGGTATCCAGAAACTACCCAAGGTCGGGAGTTTCGGCGCTTCAGCTGTTTAACTGGCCTAGCAAGTCTGGTAGTCACGCGATAATGCTGAAAAAATCACTTAACCCGAAGAATTCAACTCCACCCATTAGCCGTGTTCACTATGTCCGAAGGTTCATTGTTCCGAATGGCCGGGTTTAGGATTTTGAAATAGCGAGATTTGGCTAGTAAGGGTTGTGGGTCAAAATTTCTCATTTCAGCTAATTTTTACCGTTAATCTTTAAATTTTGTTTAAAAAATAGGAATTCGACTCTCGGGATTTCCTTGGATCCATAAATGAACCAAGAATAGATTAGACCTTCGAACTGAACTTGATTGTCGTTGTTTCATTTAACAATCTAGATTGAAACAGATCTAAAGAGCACATTTATAAGCAAAAATCAACTAACGAAAAAGAAACATTATTAAAAAAAATAATTAATTTATGGGCTATAACTCAGAAACCCAAATTAATACGAACCTCTGGCTAGAAGTACATTTATATTCACAACATCAATTTCAAAGAACGAAGATTTGTTGTACAAGTTACAAATAATTAATTGACGGAAACGAAGGACACGGAGGGACGCACAGAAATTAAACTCTAAATAATGCTACTACGAATGGGGTAAGAGGACGACCATTAAATTTTGGTGGGGGGAAGGGGGCATGGAAGATTTTTTTAGATCAAATTATTTTTATTTTCAACTTCATCGCCGTTAAATTATTTTTTTTTCGGCGAAGCCGGAGAAAAAGTATTTATTTTCATATAAGGCATGGTTTAAGTACGGATGAAGGGAAATTGAGGCCAATAAATTATTTTTCTTCTTCAGTGCCAGGATCAAACTATTTATTTCATTAAAATCAGGACCAAAATATTTTTTTTACAAAATCTTCCAACCACCCCCCCACCCGAAAATCAAATGGTCATCCCCTAATGTCGGAACCTCATTTCGATACACATCAATACTACCTTTAGTTTACTCAAACTCGCACAGATTAGGTCTACTGTACCTTAATTAAAGATAGCTTAAAATATTCTGAATGTCCACCAGTCGGAAATTCGGACTAACGAGTCTTCGGACTAATGAACCTTTTGACCATCGATTATTCAAGATCCGCTAGTCTGAAGGTTAACTAGTTCGAATTTCGAAATATTCCCAAGCCATTTCCGATTCAATTTTTATCATATTAAGACCGTTGGACAGAGAATGTACAAAATCTGAATTTTCACATATATAATAATATTTGTACGATTCATGATTTTAAAAGAATACATGTTAGGAGTTATATGTAAACACAACTGTCTAGTCCGAATTTCTGGTTTTTTGAGATCTGTTTTTAATTCGTGACTGCTTGAAAATCATAAGGTCAAAATTATATGAAAATAATCGGATGAAGCTGCAATTCATTTCTGTTTAAAGGTCAGATTAATTATATGTGTAGCAGAAATGATTTTTGGAAGAATTTTATAAGAAAATATGGCTTTACAAGAAATATTAACTCACTTTGGCGAGATGATGTATTGTACAAATATCCATTTCAGGAAAATATCAGTTACAGTTTTGTATGTGAAATGTTAAGAGACATTATAATTGGAATTCTAGAAATATTTCTGAAACATAGGCTTGTAAGTCTAATTCGAGATTAACTGACAGGGGTTTCACGCCACTTTTAACAATTCATTTATATAACGAGATTATAATTGGAGGATAACCCCGGGGCCCCAAAAAATTAATAGTATACTAGTGTATAAGGAAAAGGTCCCAGCTATTTGTATATTTTGCCATAGTTCATAACCATTTTAGAGGTTGGATTAAAAAAAGGGGACGGAAACTTTCTGGCAATCTGGCAAGTGTAAAATATATAACTTTTTATTTTGTTTGTTCAAAAGTGACTGCGAACTATATCCGCCACTGTAGGATACAATAATCCGTATCGGCAGATATAAAAAAAAACATTATCAACATATATCAACTTTTCAGGTATGAAATGAATTCTTTTGGTTCCTTTTCCCGAAATTGTCGTTACGTTATAGCAAGCGATTTCATTCACATACTAATGACGTTCATTACGTCAATCTGATAAAACTTTGCCGAAAAAGATATCACATCAGTGAAACTAGTGATGGTTAATAGTTCGAACTTCTTCTATACTGTATGCGAATAGAAATGCAACACCTACGTTTATTTTACAATTAATAAAAATTAAAACCTCCACATCTTATTTGGGATTCTTTTTTACGATTTTGCAGATTCCTAATATGCATAATGAACATATCTTGCAATTTTCAGAGCTTTCTGATTTGGAATTTTAACGTTTTTTTTTAAACCAAACTGAAGTTTCCACTTTATATTACAAATTTTAACCATAATGAACCACTCTAGCAAACATCGAAACTGATGCAGTTAACAATTATCTATTGCATTTTGATGCAGTGTGATCACATTTTGATGAAAATCAGTAAGTTTTGATTTTGACCCCCATGAGAACTTAAACGCAAATTTCGGAACTGAAAAAAACCGAAGAAAGATCATATTGTTTCCGTAAAGGTTAGCCAAATGTTCAAGGGTTGCTTTAAGAGAACCAATTTGTATTTTTATGTCAAAAAAGGAGCAAATGGGGCTTAGAATATGTTGCGTTGCGTTAATATTGGCACTCAGTATATGTGAATCTTTGGTTGTTTGATACAGCGTAAATTTTTTTTTTGTTTTTTGTTGTTGTTTGTGTGTTTCAAAAAATGTAATATAAATGCTTGTAGAAAGTATGACAATTTAACTCTTTAGTCGATTCCAACATATTTAGATGTTACATTTATGCATACGAAAAATACTTTGATATTAAAGAACTGCAGCTGGAAAGTGTATGATGGTCACAGGCAGAAAGGTAGTGACAAAGGAAAGAAGAAAATGACTTTTTCCTTCACTGTCAGCACCAAATCGTGAAGACTTCAGTCTTACCATTTTGACATTTAGCACATTCTCGTCCAATTTTCGCCCATTCTTAATTGCCCATATACCGAGACTGGTACAAAATGTACATATAGCAAAAAAATTTTGTCGGCCAGATTATTTAGTTCCAAAATAATCGCTTACTTTGAGCACTATTAATGGTTATACATTTTCTATCTTGTGTAAAATAAATCAATAAATAAACCAAATAAAAATGGGTCTTACTGTTCGAATACATGTACTATGTACAAATGACCCCGCGTTCTTCGAAACAAAATCAAAGCAGCTGAGAACTTGACTACTACTTTTTCATTTGTAATATTGTGTTTCAAATTGCTCATTTACTTAACGAAAACAATAGAAAGAGTATACAATTTATGTCCAAGTTCATTCAGTTCATAGGTTTTATCTGATGTACCTTTAAATAACGTCGCTTACGGGTTAATCGGGGATGAAAATGTAAGCTCCCCGCCCCAAAAGGTCGCAATGACCTACATTTTATTTTTCAAAGACGCAAATAAAAATT
>JAOXYJ010044421.1:0-12142 GCA_028566555.1 Lithophaga nigra
TTTTTATCTTTAAGAAGGTTTTGTATAAATTCAGCTTCATATGAATACAGAAACAAATCGGCGAGTAGGGGTGCACATGTAAGGAAATAAAAATTATTATGTGCAAACTTAAAATTTATACCTTGTACAATATCAACCTGCCGGAACTTAAAGCAAAGTTCAATACAGCCCGTTTTGAACACTAGCTAGCAAAAGTTGACAGCTGAAATGTCAATTTGCCAGCTACCGTTGAACACTAGCTTGCAACTGTTGACGGGCTGACTTAGATTGTGACATAATAGACGCACAGTACAATGGAAACAAAAGACATTTTTAGTAATTTCGTCGTACTTTAGGGGAAAATAGTGAAGTAGACCACAGATGGGATAAGCCAACGAAGTTCTTACGCCCTCAGTTCAATGATATCTACCTGTACTTAACGTGTTTTGGGGTATATTTTTCATCAGATCTTAAGGATCGAGTGTCTTCCGATTCTAGCTGTATTTCAGGTCCCATTTTTTCACAAAATGGGCCTAAAGAGAATAGTCAAAATCTGGGTAAGGTCAACTTTGCCCAAGTGAGTTTGAAACCTTACTTTTAATAGAATTACAAAATTTATAAAGGCATATAAATCTTATGTAATCTACAAAATTAAACACGTTTTAACTTCATGCAATTTCAACGAAAAATTGATTTTGCTCGAGGTAATGTACTTAAAATTACTGTTGGAACTTTTACTTCGAAATGATATCGCAATTAAAAAACACAGAACCTGTTTCATGATTACAATTTTTTTAATTGAATAATATCATTTTACGCACATTCGAATGCATGAAGTCAAGAGATTTGCAATTCATTAACAAGAATTCAAGTTACAAGCGAGCTTAAGGATTTGATATGAATAGTCATAGACATTTCTTAAAATAAAAATGACTTTTGTATCATTCCTGTGGGACTGAATTTTAAGCAAGTTGTATATCTGTTCCATATTGTTAGATTTTCTGACTTTATGCATAATAATGTAATCTTGCAACTGTTTTGACATTCAGTAAAGACTATAGTTCTCTTCCGTTGACAGTTTGCTTCATCGTTCCCTAGAGGTCATGGATTGGTATCGCGTTAAAGCTAACAAGGTAAATGACTGAATAATCTTTAACTTATCCTCAAGTCATACGCTTGCACTGAAAAATGTCATCCAGTGAATATTGAGAATTTCGTTTTATTTTTTAAACAATTAAGTGACATTCATCACAAAACTGTTCGTTTGTAATGTACATGTAGGTCTAGCCTTTTAACAAACAGACTTCATATAAAACCTGTTATTTAGTGTATAGCTGCATTTTGTGGATTACTTCACCATCAGTTCGATGCTAACCTACTGTAACATTAAGAGAACATATTATATGATGACGTATGAAATATTATCCATTAAATATATACGACGGCTAAGACTGTTGACAACACTGGGTGATCTATTGACGGAAACGATATTTACCATTGTATGATTATGCTCCCTATAAACGACTCCGACAAATCGATTCCATTTGGTAAATGCAAACGTCGTTTTTATTAAATTTGTTCTGAAACATAAAACCTTGAGCGGAAAAACAAATATTCCGTATTCATATAATACTGGTGTTAATAATAAAATCTAGTGGATGTATTTTTAGCTCAATCGTCCAAGATGAATTCTGAAAGCTATAATTGGAAGTTTTAGTTCGTTGTTGTCATCTGTCTACTTTTTAGTCTTATGTTTAAAACATTTGATGAATTTTAAAGGAAATCTAAGCAGCAATCTAGGTTATAAATTTTGTACTATTTGAAAACTTTAAATGACTAAAAGAAAATGGGCTTTGTGACGCTTTCTTATTAGTTACAAGCAAAACCTCAAACTGGCAAAAATATTCAAAATGTTCATGTTCAGAAATGTACTGCATGTGATTTGATTTTTTCAATAAATAAATAATAATAAAGTGCTTTAACACTGAATATATAAGAGTATGGCTAATTTCCCCTGTATTTGTTTCATTCATAGGACCAATTTCGGAAAGTTGTTCAATCTAATAGAAATTTGACCCTGTAAAAGTCTGAAACTCATACTTGAAATGTTTTTCAACATTTAGACGAAAGTCATAAATTCATAGAAATAATCAGCCTGCAAGATTCTTCTAAAAACGATTTTGACATATCTGTACCATATTTACATGTTTTTGACAAATTTCACAATGAAGGATATCAAGAACCAAAATAGTTTAATTTGAAATCGATACATAATTAATAGATGCACTTCCAATAAAATTTTGGTTATGGTTCTGAGAGTGGTTCGTGTTGAATTTTTGCAATAAATACCTAAAATATACAAAGACCTAGTGAAATTGCCATTTTTAACCTCATTTAAGCATTTTTACCTCGATCAGTGTTTAAAATTTTTATTTTGTGTTTTCAAAACTTTAAAGTATGTATAAAAAAACTGTGATGTTGTGAATTTTGGGAAAGATTTATGAACTTTTTGAAAATGGCCCTACGTGTGAAATAAATACAAGGAAAAATGGCCCTACTTCTTTACGTCCTGAAAGACCCATTAAAATTAATTAACATATGTTGTGAAAATAAGAACATGAAGACAAGGAGCATTTCAAGACAAAAGCTTATTTCCAGATTAGCTATGTCTCATTTACAGACTTTTATTCATACAGCATGCTAAAAATGTAGAATGCTTAATTTTAGAGCATGTCAGCAATAGCCGACATAGTTTACAGATGTGCATTTTAGTCCGTCAACCTGTGATTGCTTGAAATTGTTTGTTAGAACCAATATTTCACTTCATTTAATAGACCATCTGTTGTCGTTCACATTTGTCAATAGCAATAAGTGATGAAGTGACAACAGCTTCATGATTTTTTTTCAGTTTTGAATCGTTAGTTTTTACAGTAAAATGGACATAAACACTTAAAATTTGACCACTTTTATCAAAAGTATCCTCTCTGGAAAGGTTATTGTATTGTCTGATGTTCATAATCTCTGAATGTATTTGTATGCTGCTAAACAAAGATAATGACATTTGAATTGTCAACGCTAGAGTTGCTTAGCGAAACTGCTTCATTGTGAGTGCTAATATTGCTTATGTTTCTTCAGAATTTGAAGAAATTGCACAGGTTTGTTCAGAAGATAGATACGGTAGAAAAGCGACAATAAGTTTGGCAAAAAATTGTATCAACATTTTCAGTTTGGTTAAAGTATCGGTAATAGAATACCGAAGGAACAAGTTAAAAAATGCAGAACCCGTAGACAAGGCAAAATTGGGAAGACAGGAACGGAAAAACTACGAAAATGAAAAGAAGACAATATAAAACCGACGAAAATATAAACAGAAGAAAATGAAAGCATGAAAAAGACAACACTAAAACCAAAGCACTTACAATGTGAACCCCCACAAAATCGGGCGTTACATCAGGTGTTCTAGAAGGGTAAGCATGTCCTGCTCCGTCGACGGCATTGTAAGTGGGAATGTCCAGGAAAAAGTCAATTCCGTGGAGTGTTAAATCCAGTAAGACGAGAAATCTAAGTAAAGAATTCAAGTCTCAAGGCCAGTAAATGAACTTTGAACTGAGGGAGACAAAAGTAGTACATAAACAAAAAAAATAACTTCGGCATGTTGCTGCTGATGCAGTGACATTAGAGATGACTGGAATTCAGATGTTGTTTTGCATGGAGAATACATTAAATATTTATGAAATAAAAGATTTAGATAACTTATATAACCCCTTTATGTGATTTCTGGAGCCAAAAGACCCCCATTTTTCTAGACTTTTCCCCAGTCATAGAGGTATGTTTGTAACAACCCTTTGGGTTTTAAATTTGTGGGGGAAAAAATCTCATTTCTGACCCCAAAATTTTAACAGTGAATCTGTGATTTAATTCTGGTTGTTTTGAGGGGTTTAACATGCTTGAATGAAACTTTATGCCAGAGTGACAGCCCAAAATGTTACAATTGCCCCCTATGACTTTATAATTAGTGGGCTTGACCCAAGTGGCTTATCAATGTCCACTAGCTAGTCATGACATAACAGAGTTTTACCTGAAGTTATTTAGAGGTGAAAAGTAATGCCATATTGTTTAAAATGGAATTGCCCAAAATCAATCCAAACTTCTAGTTTCATACCTCCTGCCAATGCTGAGGATTCAGTTTTAGGCTACTGAAATAAGGAATAACATGCATTAAATCTATTTTCAGACTGACCTCAAAAAGATTTTGTTAAATATCAGCCATTCAACACCATATAAAGCTTTCTATATCATATTCTATTATCACTCCTTTACATGTATTAATGTTTCATACCATCACTTGTGCCTAATGTTTGACAATATCTGTATGCACAAAGATTAACAATAGATACATGTACACTTGTACAAACAGTGTGACTAAGAATAAAAGACAGCAGAGATTAATTTACTTAATCCTAGGCTATCAGTTCATAAAATTATTTTACTCATTGGTATCAAATTCAAAATGTCATATTTAATCATCGACAGAGTAGGACATGCTTACCCTTCTAGAGCACCTGATGTCACCCCCAGTTTTTGTGGGGTTCATATTGTAAGTGCTTTGGTTTTTGCATCGTCTTATTCATGTTTTCTTTTCCTTCTGTTTACTTTTTTCTTCAGTTTTATTGTCTCGCCTGTGATGCATATCGCCATAGTGAGACATAGGTATGCTTTTACCGGCGGCGACAACATTAACTTTGCTTCAAAGGTTTGTGATTAGCTCTGTTTCTCAGTAACCATACATCATAGAACAACCATAATTGATCCACACATTCTTTAGGACATGTACATCTCAGCTTGACTGAGTCGCCTGACCTTGACCTCATTTTCACATTCCACTGACTTCTTTAAATTTATGTCAGAGTTTGTGATTAGCTCTGTTTCTCAGTAACTATACATCATAAAGCAACCATATTATGTCCAAAGACTCACCAGCGAATGTACATATCAGATTGACACATGTCACTGGACCTTGACCTCATTTTTATGGTTCACTGACTTTTAGATTTACCCCAAAGTTTTGTGATTAGCTTAGTTTCTCATTAACCATACATCATAATCATATTTCATCCACGCATTCATCAGGAGATGTACATATCAGCTTGACACATGCCATCTGACCTTGACCTTATTTTCACGGGCCATTGACGTTGTTAGATTTATGTCATAAGTTTTGTGATTAGCTCGGTTTCTTAGTAACTATACATCATAGATCAACCATTTTAGTTTCAAACATTCATCAGGAGATGTACATGTCAGCCTGTCACATGTCACCTAACCTTAACCTCATTTTCATTGTCCACTGACTGTTAAATTTATGTCAAAGTTTTGTGACTAGCTCTGTTTTTCTGTAACTATACAGCATAGAGCAACCATATTAGGTCCACACATTCATCACGGGATGTACGTGTCAGCCCAACACGTCATTTAACCTTGATCTCATTTTCATGGTCCACAGACTTAGATTTATGTCAAAGTTTTGTGATTAGGCTGTTTCTCAGTACCTATCTATCAGAAAGGAACCATATTCAACAAATGTACATGTCAGTCTGACACAAGTCGTCGGACCTTGAATTATAAAATATGTGTTTCCCCACGTTACATGTGGAGGCAGGCAAGAGATATCTGTGTGCTAAGACTTCTTGTATTGTCTTCTTGTCATTTTCATGGTTTCTTTGTTTCTGTCTTCCCAGTTTTGCCTTGTCTACAGATTCTTCCTTTCTGGACAAGCTCTTTTAGTAGTCTATTGCTGATATTTGTTTTAAAAGGAAAATTGAAAAAGAAAGGTTCAGTTTTTTATGTAGCATAAATAATTAATTATTTAATGGATGTTATATATGTGAAGGTTAATTTACATTGACAGGAAATGATAGAAGAGCATGTCCATTGGAATGATGACATTGGAGAATGGCAACTGAAGTGTGTGGCATATTCAGGGAATAATATGATGAAAATTCAGCAGAAAGATCAGGATAAAAATGAGGTGAGTGGCAATGGATAAGGAAATCCAATATACATGTATAATAAGCTGTTGGATATGGCTTTGGCCTCATACATTACTTGAATATTTTAAATATGGTGAGTGAAAAGTGAAAGCTTGGCCAAATAAATTTTACTATGGTCGATGTTATACTTTTTATAGTGGCCATGTGGCTACAACGGTCAAATTATTATTTACCTTTATTCCTGGTGCCTATTTGTATAGAATTTGTTACCTGAAAACTTTATACAAACATTACGTTTTCTGTCATTGAACAGCTTAAAGAACCAGACTTGTCTAATGTATACCTAGCATACACAGCTGAGGGTGCAGCAGAAGCAATGAGGCCCAAGACAGGAAAATCTGGTAGACCTAAATCCAGTAGACCAAAATCATCAAGACCTAAAAGCTCAAAAAAGTAAGTAGTAATGAAAATATTGTCTACAGAATATTTTGTATTTTGCACCAGAATAATGGCAATGTGAAGAACAAATTGATGGCCCCTTGAATTGTTGTGAAAAACTCTTTTCTTTAACACATGCTTTGGTAATTAGATGTATGCTCTGGTTGTATTCTTTGAAAATTGATGAACTGTGAATGATGATAATTTATTATGGCCAGTGGGAGCTGGTTAATTTTGAAAGAACAAAAATAAACATTACCAAGATAATAACAGTTTTCTTTGTATCTTGTCCATATCAGTAACCAGGAGATTTTTACCTGTATCTCCACATAATTACATGCATCTGTCCTGATCATTTCTGGTCAGTCATTGAAGTTGGTCTTTATCTGATTCTTTTACAATGTTACAAACACATAAAGCAGGCAAAGTTTGAATATGAAACATTTCAGATCTGCTTTGGATCAGGGAAAAAATGGTTGTTTCATTGATTCCTGTTGAACAACTTAAATTGAAGTACAGGGTAAAACAAAAATTGTTGAAATTTAGAAGTTTGCATTTAATTAAATAACATATAAACAACAAAATATAGGTCAAAACTGACTTTGATAGTTTCATTGTATAAAATATGGACTGCGAAATTTAGGATAAGCCTACTTTTTCTTCTGGAAGTAGTTCTTGGTTTTGTAACTAATGTTTTAACTGTGTTAAGATGAAAAAATACAGATAAGTTTTAATTTTGATCTTTTTAGCCCTGTTATGGTATATGGACCTTTAAAGTTTGAAAAAAAAGGTTCTTACTATCACCAGAATTTCTGTAAGGCATAATGATCATGAGTTTGAGGGCACTCTATGCATGTATTCAGTCTTCATGAAAAACTTCTTGATTTACTGGCTTTATTTTCATACTATTTTACTTATTTTATAAAGGATATATAAGTGAATTTTTACTGGCCTGCGTCGTCGGGCTTGTGGTTAATCATAAAGACTGTGTATTTACTCTTTCTGTGGGAAATTTAAGAAAACTTGGGGGCACTTTTGAATGATTTGTGGACAATTCCCACGATCAAAAGCTTATAAAATGCATTTTTTCCTGTTTTATATATTTTTCATTCCACTTCAGTTGGATAGGAAAAGATTGAATAATTTTTTAAAGTTTTATGAGGGCAAAAGCATGTTTTCCTTCAGGATAACATGGTTGTAGAAGATGAAGGCATTTTGCCATGCTTAATTGGCTTGTGGAAAATGCTATATAGTTTTAACAGTGATACGAATGACAAATGGAAATCCAACATTTCTGGTAGAACTTTGTGACAGCTTTGTTATATGCAAATATTTTAAAATTTTTACCTTTATTTCAAGAAGTCATTCAAAAGACAGTATGGTATTTTAATTTTATTGCAGATATTGAAAAAAAAATGTAATTGTTGCAGGTAACATTTATAGTGATGAAGACAGCTTATTCTATATGAAATAATTTAGTTTTATGAACTGTAATTTAGGAATTTTTAGAAGTTTTGCGAAGAACATATAAGAGAATTATAAAGCAGTAAAATAGTTACTAATGCTTGGAACCCACTAGATATAATCAGCATTGTCACCTTACTTACTGGTCTACATTAATGAAACAGTTTTAATTGTACTGTATATTAATTCCTTATATTATATACCACAGTACAAGGTAGTGAGTGGTATACTTACATGTACTGATGTTTTTAACTCAACCAAATGTCTCTATCCATTCATTGTAAAATCACGTCACTTTGATCATTTCTGATTTGATTAATTCAACGTTTTGATGGTAGCTTTCTTGTACTAGTAATCAGGTAAAATTTGAGTAACATTCCAATTTGAAAAGTTTTTTTTTTTGGAAAGCTTCAGAATGCATGGGATGTATGAGCTGTGGTCACTGATTTGTGTCCCTTTAAACAGGAAGGAATCTGGTCACACCTTCATTTGTAAGTGGAAGATTAACAAGTTACCTGACTTGTTCTATTTTTATGTCCCATCCTCATATGTGAAAGGGGAATATAGTGTTACCCTTTTCCATCTACATACATCTGTATGGTCTGGTTATGTTTTGTGTTTAGCTTCATATATCGGGTAGGAAGCACAGTAGGGAAATGAAACTTGATCAGTGGATGTATCTTGCTAAACTTTTAATGTTAACAATTGGGTCACCCTGACCTGCATTTTACACTTGAATAACTTCTGTTAATTTTTACATTTTGGTTGCTGTCTCCCGTACTAAGCATGATAGAGTTGTAAAACTTGCTTGGTGGATGCATCTTTCAAAGCATTAAATTTTTTTGGAAGAATTGTGTCACCATGATCTAAATTTTAAGCTGACTGATTAAGTATTGTGTTTATGTCAATTTCTTGGGTACTAAGCATGGTAGCATGATGAAATTTTATCAGTAGATATATCTTACGTAGTACAAAATCTTTCTGCAAGAATCAGGTCACCATGACCTATATTTTACCCACAAGTGCCTTTAATGAGGTTTGCATTTAGATCCATTTCTTGGTTACTCAGCATAGTAGATCAGTACTGAATGTTTGTGCAACAATTGGACTATTTTCAACAGAGCATCAGTCTTACAGATGCTCCATCTAGGTTATATGGACCTTGGTAGGAAGTGGTCCAGGTAGTTAGCTACACCTAACTGTACAGACCACCTGTTTTATGAGACCATTTTTTTGTGGGCAGAATTGATTAGTTGTCTTTCATGACAGATTCTGCTAACAAACAAAATTAAAGGGACAAAGAATAATAGTCATTGAAAACTTTTGTAATGTATACAGTGCATATTTGAGTATTTATTTATTTATGAAATATATAATTTTCAGATCGGACACAGAGTAGGTATTTTGTATACTGTGTGGTATGATATACTGACATATTCTACAGTGTAGTAATATTCACTTCTTACTCTAAAAATGTGTAATTCAAGATAAGGTATCACACATCATATAAAAATCATCTTTTCATTCCTGTTACAATAACTTCTCAAGTTGAGACTATACCAGATAACCTTTGTTGGTTTGTTCATTAATATTGTAGTGAGAAATATCTTACTTTCATTGTACAGTTACAGGATTTGTTAAACTCGCACACATTATGATATTTAACATAATTAAATCTGTGGATATCTGATCCCTGTAACTAACATTGTTGGTCTGAACTGAGTTTTTAGAATAACAGCAATATGAGTTTAATTATGGAATTCATATGAATTATGAATGGTATTAATATGAATTACGAATGGCAGCGTTATTAAAATGGACAAAAGTAACAGAACAAAAAGGTGTGGTAAATATCCAGAGAACAAGGCCACTGAAATAAATATATGAAACACATGCGAAATTTCTATCAATGGCAGAGATTTAGAATGAAATATTCAAATATTCTAATTCCTACAAGTTGTTGCTTTAAATCACAGGGATCAATGCGAAATTATTCATTTAAGAGTCACTCTTTACAAAAAAAAAACAATTAACAGCTAATTTATTCTGTTATTATATAGATGGCAGTGATAGATTGTGATTTCAGAGTGAAATAAAACTCGGTATTCCACTTTGATGACATCACAATGCAAAAAATCATTGTGCAGCCTATAAAAGAAAATGTAGTAAATTTCAAAATTCAGTCTGAAATTATTCAATAATATTCGGAAAAATCTATATGATAAAAAGTATCAGGATTTTTTATTATCAAAAATATTCATCTTATTACCGAACAACATATAACTCGCTAATGCACTGCGTGCATTCATGAGTTGAATATTTTTTAATAATCACAATCCTTGATGAGGTATCTATAAATATTTGTTTTATCTATAATTTTATAACAATTCTCCATCAGCGTTTACCATTTACCAAAATTTGATGTAGGCGATCATATCTTGTTTGCAGTGTAGATTTTGAACATGTGAATTATTTTTTAAAAAGTCATCAAGAATAATAAATCCATTCATAATTAAAAATAACATTGGTATATAATTCAGATATGGTTTTCTATTTGGTAAGATTATTGATAGCTTTAGTTCAGATATTTTTTTTAAATAACTATAAAACTCCAGCTATACAATGTGCTATTATGTTTAAATACATTGGAGCACTTCATAAAATTGTATACAAAATATATCATTTTTTCTAGGTTTAATCACAGTCTTTAGAATTTCAGTTTCATTTGACCTTTCGAAGTTTTATCAAAGTTCCAAACATGTTTTGATCATGAGAATTGTAACATATGGTTATTGCCCAAATCTATAATCATTTTGCAAAATCTTTCCTTTGTTTTCCTGGTGAATATACACTCATACAAATTATTAAATCCTTTACTACTGACACCGGCACATTCTGATTCACATAATATTTCATTTCTCTTTTACAGGAAAAGAGAGCAGGCCAACATTGATGAATTATTACAGTGACTTTACACCTTAGCTACAGCCATTATTATTTTCAAATTTTTTATGTTCTTTGAATTATATTTTGTATTATGAATATGCACTCATAAACAATTGTCAGTCAGTGATAACTTACTGTGGATTCATTATTATTCATGGTATATGAGTAATGATGGATTTTATCAGAACAGGCAAACCAAGAAATCAAGTATTCGAGTAGATACACATTTTTGGTCACTTTGTTAAGAGAAATAAAGCCATGAAATTAAGTTCTGTCAAAACTACATTTTTGCCTGAAACAACAGTAATTTGAAATTCCCTGATTTATTCCAATGCAGGTTTTTCCCTGGTAGTAATGTTTCTTTGGAGTTCTTTTCCGAACCAATCCATATAGCTTCAGTCTTATCTAAATTAGCTCTTAGACCAGTACATTCTGAGTATTTTTCAAGTATATCTAATCCTCTTTCCAGACCAGAGAGTTTTGATCGTCGTCTAGTAAGAGAGAAGAGTCATCTGCATATTGACTTAGTAGATATTCAGAGTTATTTATTATTATACCATTTACTCCGGGATCATTCTTTAAAGCTGCACTCATTAATTCTAATGCCAGAATAAACAAGTAAGGAGATAAAGGATCTCCTTGTCTAACCCCACGATGAATAGAGAAAAACTCGGAACAGTGACCATTATTTGAGATACAGCTCTGGATATCTGAATATAAAATTTCTACCCATCTGCAGAAAATTGGGCCAAACCCTAGAAATGCCAGTGCTCTGTTAATAAAACACCACTCAAGAGTATCGAAAGCTTTTTCAAAATCTAAAAGGAGAAGTAAACCGGGAATCTCATCTTCTTCTGCTTTCTCAATTAAATCAAATATAAGTCTTGTACACTCTCCAATATATCTACCTTTTATGAAACCCACTTGAGTTTCACTAATGATATTTTTCAACAATGGTTTTATTCTATTTGCCAATGTAGCTGATGCGATTTTTGTATCTACATTCAAAAGAGTAATAGGTCTCCAGTTTTTAAGGAAAAATTTTGATTTGCCTTCTTTTGGAATGCAAGTGATTAAACCTTGTCTTTGACTTATAGAAAAAAAACCTTTGTCATAACTATAGTTGAAAGAATTCATAAGGAAAGTACTCAAATCAGTCCAGAAAAATTTGTAGAATTCTACAGTAAAACCATCCAATCCCGGAGATTTACCATTTTTCATATTTTTGAGTGCTGTTAAACATTCCCCTTTTTCCAAAACACCCTCAATTTGTAACTTTTCTTCATCGGATAATTTGTTTATGTAGGGATTATTTGAATCAAAGA
>JAOXYJ010044532.1:0-12142 GCA_028566555.1 Lithophaga nigra
AGTCTCAGTCTTCCAGGAAATTTATCAAAATTGGAATTTCTCTTCCATTATGTAAGAACTCATTCATGATATTCATATTTTTATGCTTCATTAAAAAATATTTGAATTCCTCTTAGTTTAGATTTCAAAACTCCAAATTCCCCCAAAATTCTAGTTTTTTTGTTTCCATGGCAACAGAATGAACCGAATTGAAGCTTATGACTCAGTAGGCATATAGACGTCGGTAGTAATATTTCTTCAAAATTTTATAAAGATCTGTTCGGCAGTTTACAAGATGTCAACATTTTGGGATGTTTTTACCCATTTGATTTTCATGGCAACAGCTGCCATTTTGAAAAAAATCATATATATATTCTTAAAGAGAACCACCCAATAACCAATCCTTCAAAGTTTTATTGCAGTTGATCAAGTAAGTTTGGAGGAAAGGATCCAAACGTGTTGGACGGAGAAAAAAAAGAGTGACCGGACGGACGGAATGACGGACAAGAGGATTCCTATATATCCCCGCCTATAATAGGCGGGGTATAATTAGCACAAGGAAGAAAATAGAAAGTAAAAAGAAAAACAAACGAACTTCAGTATGTCCGTATGTTTTTTTATGTATTTTGCTTACTATCTACATGAACAAATATCGTGTAACCATCTTACCGTAAAATCTTTAATATCGAATGGAATTATTAATGTTTCATTTGGGAAGTTTCTTGGATTAAGTGAACATGAATTTAGAGGCGCTACTTTATTGTAAATTTATTCTCATCAAATATTACGACTTGAAGCAGTAGTTCATTCTGAATTTCACACAATAAAATCTTGACACGATATAAGAAACACGGAATACGATAAGTACACGGACACGGTTCACATGGTACATACGATACAGGAGAACGATTTCCGCGGTTTACGCACACGGTACACAGTACATCCATACCGTCCATACGGTACACGATTTATTATTGAAACGGTTCAGTGGCTTTATTAACGGGGAATTACAGAACTAAAATGGAACAAACATGTATGGATATAATTTGCTAGTCACATAACTTGTGGAAATAACAAAGATGAAGCTGACACACTCTTTACAGGCTCTTAGCGTTTTTGCAGTAAGATTCTGGGACTGTCACAGCTTATTCAATCTATTTCAACTATAAAACAAAAGCATTTTCCTTCCCTTATCACTGCATAATAAAACAAAATAAAAAAGCGGTAAAATGAGTTCAAACAGAAAGAAATAGGCGATGTAAATTGAAACTTTCCTGAATATGTAGCTGAAATACATCAAGTGTTGATGCTGTAGACTCATTACTAATATTAGTGTTAAAACGGCATTTTTTTCCTTAAAGAAACAATGAAAATAAACTCCTTTTAAAGCGTTCCGTTGAAACATAAGGCAGTAAAGAAAATGTTAGACTATACTTTAATGACATTCTTTGTCGAATTTGTTGGGCAAGTTTTTAAAACAGAAACTAGTATCCAAGGCATTGTAAGCAACAATACGAATAACTTAATCCATTCTTTATATTTCACTTTTCTATACAAATGTTTTGTCACTTATAATCCCGTTTCAGCGACCATTTGCATCTTATATGAGATTAGGACAGAGACAAGTCAGCTTCATACTCAGATTTACACCTAGAAACTGACACCCTCAGGAGAGATGATTTTTAGTTTTTCAATTATAAACGTAATTTTTCAGTACCAACATCCATATGGCTCCTGCTTGTAGAGTGAATACGATATTCTAAAACTTGTTCTACGTATCTAGATTTTGTTTGTGTAGTACGTTATTCCGAATTTTCTTCACAGACGGCTTCTCTTGTGTAGTATGTTACTCCTGATTATTTCGACAGAGTTATTCTTGTGTAGTGCGTTATTCCTGACCTTATTCTTATGTTGTATGTTATTCCGGAGTTTTTCTTAACTAGTACGTTATTCCGCATTTGTTTGACAGAGGATTATTCTTGTGTAGTATGTTATTCTGGATTGTTCGAAAGAGGGTTACTCTTGTGTACTAGTTTATTCCAGATTTTCTTGACAGAGGGTTATATTTTTTAGTACGTTATTCCGGATTCGTTCAATAGCAGGCTATTCTTGTGTAGTAAGTTAGTCAAGATTTTTTTGACAGTACGTTATTCAGGATTTTCTTGAGAGCGAGTTATTTTTGTCGAGTACGTTATCTAATCATTTGATTGATGTAATAGGTTCGACGATTTTATTATTACAAAGACAAATTGGTTGATCCATACACCAGTACCCTTCACCAACACATCATAGACGTGTTACAAATTAAAAAAAAATGTTTTCTTGCTAAATGTGACTTGTGTACAGACTGGAGACTGTGAATTCACCACAGGTTCTATATGTAGAGCAGAAGGATATCCTATTGAAGCACCTGTTCCCACTTCCAGTTTTATCCTAATGAAGCATCTGTACCCACTCACAGTTTTATCCTATTACAGCACCTGTTCCCATGCCATGTTGGAGTTTATGTTGTTTGATTTTTGATGGTTCTTTCTGTTGTTTTTTTGTTGGTGTTGTCTTATGTCTGGACTATACTTGATCGGATAATGGTAAAAATAGACTGAATCCCTTTGTAGAAAGAGATATTTTGACAATCATGACGCGTTTTTTTTGAGAGATAGCAACAAAAAAGTAACCCCTACATATATATTTTCCATAAACTAAATCTGTTCTATGGATCGTAAGCCATTAGAGACTAGACTCGAAGAAAATGTTGTCTATGGATGACAAATATATCTTGACTTCTTATAAGATGGCGGCATAAAAAGCAAAAATCCAAACAGATAAACATCAATGGTCACAAAGTAAGGTATAAATTGACTCTGAGAGCTAGCAATTCTTTACACTATCTTGTGTACGGTTGCCTTATTTTTTGTGAATTTCTAGTGTAATTAATACAAACCAATAATAGAAGTATATAGATAGTATATACCTTAAAATGGATAATCTATTAGATTAGCTGACAATCTCTTTCCGAAAAAAAAAAAAGATAATCTTTTTCCTATCATAAATGTTTATAGGATTCCTCACCTTTCCCTATGAATCCCGGGAATTCCCAAACACTCGGGTCACTGTCATCATTAAAACCGTTTATATCTCCAAGATAACCTGCAGATTTAACAAAAAGCATTTAGCCATTTATGCCTTCTTTAAAAACCTACTAACAAAACAAAGAGTATGGTGAAAAGAACTCCATTCATCAACTTAGTTTTCAGAATCGTTCTAATATGTTACACATTTTTTGTTTTTTTTTTTAAAAACTTTCTTTTCATACAGAATATATAAGTATTTCCTGTCGCTTTCGGTACATTACACATAAATAACTGTTAAAAACGTTTATATAATACCTTATGGTTCACACTCTGTTAGTGTAGATGTATTATATAATATCTTATGGTTGACACTTTGTTAGTGTAGGTGTATTACTTGACTTGTTCATTTACAAAACATCTCATTGCTTTTGTCTATATTACTTAAAGTTTTCGTCATACGACAGCATTGTAAAAATACAGACCTTGAATCAAAGATTTCATTTTCTTAGAGTGAGCTATTTTTAGGGGAGTTTTCCCGCCATACGTTGATATTGTCGGATCTGCACCATATGATAGGAGAAGTCGAACTAGTGATACAAAATCGTTGTCAACTGCATCATGGATAGGTCTGAAAAATAACATGTCATATGATAAATATAAAATTACTATCAACTATATTAATACAGCAAAATATACAGCATAAAAGACATTTAGTAAATTACTACCAACACCTCAAAAATACACCTTCCCATAAAACCTATCCATAATCATTCATATCATGTAGATCATGGTGACCTAACTATGGATGCCATAATACCAGCAAATTTGGATACAGGTCAAACTGAATCGATCGAATGAGAAAACAGCCGAACTATAAACAACGACAACTTTATTCCAGCGTCAACTTCGACAGAAGACGGAAGCACAATGATGAGCATGCCAAGATATACATCATGGTGACCTAACTATGGCTGTACGGTGTCGATCTACAGGATGATGAATCGGACAAAAAGATGGAGTAGCAGATCTGACAGAACCAATACTTTTATATTCCTCAGCAAACTTCATTCGGCAATAAACCGGGCGATAAACAGGAAGAAAGGAAAAAACGTCTTCTGGAGACTAAGGATTAAAAGGAGAAACAAATCGTTTATACTACTCTACTTACGCAAATATTTTTACACTAAATTTTAGAGATAGACTCCTATAATATATCGATTGTACTCACTACACATGAAAAAAAGAAACATGACATTAAAATCGTCATGCTATTATGTAAAATTACTATACTTTAAACTATTACACACAGGCGTAGTACAATTACCTAAACACATGACGTCAAAAGAAAATCAATACAGTGTTTTATGTCTATCAATATTTTATATATATATTTATTTTTTAAATAAAATTAGTAAACCCACCTCTGCATGTACTAAACTATCGTTATATTCATACTTAAAGAATATTGCGTCAATTCGAGTCTCGAGTGTTTTATCAAAATAACACAATGCACTGAATGACCCACTTCAAGTAATATATCAGACAGTACCGAGTACGTAGATCTTTTAAGAGGAAAGAGAGGACAAGACGACGATTTCATTTTCGATTAGTATTTTTAAACTAAGAGGGGCTGTATCAAAACAGAAAAATGCTATCCCATAACGGTTTTCGTACAGGTAATTCTACATACTATATGCCTCTACTGATATAGATATATATCTCAACAATACCAACTTAAAACTTTGAAATTTTCTGACTCCATAATTGTATGATAGAGCAAATATTTCACAATCGATATTTGTCACGATTTTACTCATTGTTGTTCCAGATCCAGAGTTTACTTATATACAAGCAAAGTAAAACTACTCCTTCAAGGTATGACGAAAATTGTTAAGTGTGGTATGCAATTTAAACTGTTAAAGCTGTTTTTCATTGACTCTATTTAACGTCAGTTGTTTTGCTTTTTAGTAGTCATGATAGATTGCGGAGAATTTTATGCTGAATCAGCATAATACCATGAAATAACTTAAATGGCTTAACTTACTTCATTTACACCCATTAGAAAAGTTAGCTTACAGATACCAACCTAATTCCGTCCTGAGACGCACAATTTACCATGGCCCCGTACGAGAGTAACAGACGTGCTATCATCATGTTACCACTAACGCAACTTTCATGTAATGGCGTATATCCAGCATTATCCCGAACATTTACGTCAATTATTCCAGTCTGTAGATAAGACAATGCAACATCCTGGAAAAGAATTAACTGAATGAAAACTATGGTTGCTCACAGATTAAAGACTACTTATTTAGGTCATTCAAGGAAGACATGTTTTGATTTATCCTACTATATTATTTTTGTTTAGCTCTGTCATAGCTTGAAGAGATAATGTACATGTAACAAAACTTTTCCTGCTCCTCATTTTGCTTCACTGATGTCTTTACAGGCTAAAGTACGCAACACTGACAAACCAGTTTCAACCAGTTGAACCGGCACCCAGTTGTTCCTGTCAAATTTCAATGAACAGTCCTATTCATCTATACCTAACTCAAACTGCAATCAATTAAGCGATGATCACATTTCTTAAAAATTGGAATAAATATCACATATTAACGACAGGACCAGCGTATCTCCACCTAGCGAATTTTTTCAGTGTAATGGAATATTATGACATAAGAAATCTGAAATTCCATAGATTAAAAACTCTAGACGGTCTTGTACATGGAACACATCAAAGATATCCTTCCTACATTGTAATGAATATTGTTGAGATTCGCCATAACTGACCGATCGTTTTCTGAAATTACACAAGACAAAGAGAATTGAAGGACTGCGTTGGCTATACGTAAATTTCGAATTCAAAGGAAAACAAGAAATCTTTAGAAAATTCAATAATGTACAGGTAATCCAATGCTTAGATCTTTACTGACCAAGTGGTTTCATCGTTGACTCAAGTCGGCGATAAAAGATAATGAAACCAGGAAAACGTAATGTCAACAGCTCTCATTGTAAAGAATATGAAAATCAAATGTCAACAGCTCTCAATGTATAAAGAATACGAAAATCTAACACGTAAAAATTCAGTTAAAACATCAATACAGGAAAGTATAACTCAAAGGCAGAAAAAATAATAATTTCTGATACATAGTATTTTAAAGGACAAGTGAACAAAACGATAAGTAACATTTGACATGTCAATATGCGAGTATTATTAATGCATGAAATTCTTCTTCGTATATCAAACAATAATAGATACAATTTCATTATATTAAATAAAGCGGAGGTGCCTAACAAATTACCATGACTTATCCGGATGACATACTTTTGCCTGAAGTAATTGACCTTTGATCTTCTGGTCTGTCCTTATTTGAACTCAATACATCAATCCCAGTAATAACAACTTTGACATGGTATGTAGGAATCGATATTCGTTCGACATACATCATATTAACGCTCCATTTCTGGATAATTAGGAGGAAAGCGATCTCTTATGTAACTAATTGGAAAACAGTTTTCAGTGCACTTAGTATAATACACTCAAAAATCTCTTTGTTTATTAAAAAGCGGAATATGCCTTAGTAGACAGTATTAAATCACATTTGGCAATACGTAGATTATATGAAAAGATTTTTTGCCGAACTGAGACAAGGCAAATAAATATTGTTAATCATATTAAGGACAATTACATATATTGGTTATCGGATTTCTACAAAGATATCAATCAACCGACAAATATAAATTTACGTAGCCTAAAGAAATAAAATGCTATAATGCGATCTGTCCACAATGTTTACAGATATGTTAAACAGCTGCTCTGTCTCATTACATCGATCAATATTTCAGTTATATCTAGCCAATATGTTTTCACAAGGAAAGTTTATAGTAATAAAATATTTAGACCATCACTACGTAAAGGCTGATAATCAGTATATATCTTATGACTTCAATAAACAGTCATAGACTTCTACATATAGTTCTGCATAGGTGACACAACAATAGGATACAGACAGACGTGTAGAGATTTCTGACCAATAAAGCTCACGTGTCAACATGGTATCACAACTAACTAATTGCAGACTGATTGGAACCACTAGTGATCACTGATAGCCGTATACATGTGTCGAATAGTACAAAGCCGTATATGTAGGCTTGGGACAGTTACTCAGAGGTGGAATTCTCTAAAATGACTTCAGGTGGAATTGTCGAAAATTATTTCAAAATAGTGCATGTCTGTTCGTGTTGGGGTTCATAGCCCAGTAAATTTTCGTATTCATTTTTATGCTCTTTTCATTTTGTGTTGCTCTTTGTTGTCTTCATCGAACTGTGGATTCTGTACTGCAATTATATTAATTTTTCGCAAGGATTAGACGTATAGCCCTCGATTACATGTTTATATTAAGAATGCACATGTAGCTCTGAGCTGTATAAATATAAGGCCTCGATGACTGAGTGATCTATGTTGGTAGTCAGGCCACTAGTCTCTCACCTCTATGGTTGTAAATTCGCCTCACTTTGTAACAGTGTTGATACTATTGCGCTCGACTCGACTGGAACCTTTAATGTTAAAGTTTAAAAGTTACTAATTAAAAACGCTGATGAGGTTTGCCAGGTTCGTTCACCACATAAATGCAGAAATACACTGCAACACCGAAACCCTGTACAGCTTTAAAATGCTCAGAAATAGGTAATTACCTGATCCAAGAAAGTCTTGCATGAAGAGAACCTTGAACATTATTCTATAAAGCAAATATACTACCCCTGATGTATACACTCCCTGAAACGTTTAAGTTTCCCACACGAACGAAATACGAACGAACGATAAACGCGAAGAAAACGAACAAAGAACGAACAATATGTTCGTGCAAACGAACGAGAGAGACAGTGAATCGTGCAAACGCACGGAACTTAAAATAAAATCTTGCAGATACACGAAATGAATCATTTCAACATACGAGGGGCAATTTATAACTGTGCAAATGCACCAATGAATATATATTACCTGTCTTTAACTTTATTATAAAATAAATATCAATAATGATTTCAGGAAAAAATTTTTTGGAACAAGAAGTGATGTACATTATACAACAACGGAAGAGCTTAGGAACGTATTGTTTTCGAATCAAGTAGACGTGTAACAACTTTTACCGTCAAGGAAACACAAAATTCAAAATACAGATACTAATTTTTCTGCATACGAAGCGCTTTTCTGGATTAAATTTCATCAGGTTCGCCCATGACCAAAAACATCAGAAATCCAATACATATTAAAACATTGGGAGCATAAAAATCAAAACGGGCCAAAAGAGAACAGCCAAAATCTGCCCAGGGACATTTTTGTTGTAATTCTTGACTTTAAACTGTAAACAACAGTTATCTAATAAATCATATCGGTACCGAAGCACTGACTACTGGGCGGGTGATACCCTCGGGTACTAACAGTCCACCAGTAGTGGTTTCGACCCTGTGGTAGTAATTCATAATCACAGATTCGACCCTGTGGTAGGGATACCGATTCTACTGCATACGAAGCACTTTTCTGGATTAATCGTCATCAAGGACACTCATGACCAAACAATGTATAAATTTTATTTGTTTATAATATAATTTATTACTGAATATATATAATGTAATAACGATTCGTTCTTTATTTCAAATAACACAGATTAGGAGTATAAAATTTACCAATTCACATTTGTGATGTCATGGAAAATCTTTTTTCAAGCATTCGTGTTGCGTAACGTAGGTTCGTGTTGCTCTGTCTTTAGGTTTCCATGTTATGTTTTGTGAATCAATGTTTGTCTTAGGTCTTTGTTTGGTCTTTTTCGATATACGGTTTCTGAAGCGCCTTTCGTATCTTCGAACTTTACTTAGGAATTAACTGGTAAAGTCCAGTATGGATTATTTTATTATAACCTGTAGCATAGTATGAAGAATATTTTTGAAAGTTTCGATAATGTGATAGACTCATAAATGAGATAGGCGAGTTCACTTAGATAATCATATTGTTCATTTCTATTGCTTAATCATATTGTTTATTTCTTTTCGTTTCAGTTAAAAAACTGTACAATTAAACTGATGTTCATTCCGTGTGTTTACATAATTTAAATTTTTATCTCGTGTGTTTACGACGTCTTCAGCTCGTTTAGACGATTTTATCGTTCGCTCGTTCATTTGCACTAGTATATTTTTTTCTTTTATGCCTTTAAACTATTCAATCTTTCATTTAGACGATTTTGTTCTGTTTATCAAATAAAGACAACATTTTTTTATGCAAACGAACGATAAACGAAACAACAACCCACGGAAAACGATACACGAACGAACAAATAGGAAACTTATATGTTTCAGGAACTGTATGATGTAGACCTATTGTTTCTTTTATATAGTCACTTTAAGCACTTTTCCATCTGCATAGAAAGCAGTACCCTAACAAACCACCAACCTTCGGCCGGCAAAGGTCACGAAAGGTTTGATTCAGGGTATTATTTTAAAATTCGCCTGAAATCAGGTATAAGGTTATAACAGTAATAGCCATAGGTCAGTGATTTATAGTGGTAAATAGGACTAGATTTGACCTGTTAGAGTGACACCACTGAATATAACAGGGGTGTACGGATTGACGAATATCGTCTATATATTATCCTGGCCTGTTGGAGTCTGTAGAATCGCCGATATACAATGAAAATTTGGTTACCGAGTCATAAATATCGTCTATACATTTAATAGACATATTGGAGCCTATACACAATGTACCTGGGGTTACGGAGTTACAAATATCGTCTTTACATTAACTAGACCTGTTGGAGTTTGTAGCATCGCCGATATACAATGAAAATTTGGTTGCTAAGTGTCAAATATCGTCTATACATTAACTAGATCTTTTGAAGCCTGTAACATCGCCGATATACAATGAAAATTTGGTTGCTATATAAGTGTCAAATATCGTCTATACATTAACCAGATCTTTTGAAGCGTGTAGCATCGCCGATATACAATGAAAATTTGGTTGAAGTGTCAAATATCGTCTTTACATTAACCAGATCTGTTGGAGTCTGTATCATCGCCGATATATAATGAAAACTGAGCTACTGAGTCACAAATATCGTCTATACATTAACGATACCTGATGGAGTTAGCATCGCTGATATACAATGGAATTTGAGTTAGTGAGTGACAAATATCGTCTATACATTAACCATACCTGTTGGAGGCAGTAGCATCGCCGATATACAATGTTACAGAGTGACAAATATCATCTATATATATATATATATTAACCAGACATTTTGGTGCCTGTAGCATGGCCGATATACAATAAGTATTGGTCTACTGAGTCACAAATATCGTCTGCACATCAATTAGACTTGTTTGAGTCAGTAGCAATGCCGATATATACAATGTAACTTGAGTTACAGAGTGACAAATATCGTATATACATCAATGAGTTGTAAATTGAAAAACTCAGTTAATGCCATGTTCTTACGAACTCCTAAAAACATTCTCTTTTATATATTGGCTTATATTCTAATGAAAAAAAAATTTCGTTTGCTTATATAAAATAAAGCTAACCTCGTATCCCATTCTAGCAGCTCTGTGTAAAATAGTTTCTCCAGTATCTTTACAAACACTCAGCTTTTTTACTTCCGGTAATGATGGTACAAATGGCACTGGTGATAGATCATCCTGACATTCTGTCCTATCAAAATCATACTCTGAATATTCAGCTGAATGGACCTGTGGTTGACATAAAATATCCAATAACTCACATTATGTGGAAAGGACATGTATATGTTACAGATGAAATGATATTGATGTATGTAAAAAAAGTATGGTAAAATGAATCCGTCATGGTGATTTCAAGCGTAATTGTATTGTTACTAAAACAGCACAGTTACTTTTTTATCAATAAAACAAATGACAAAACTATGATCATTTCTCTACTTACAACAGGATCACCGAATGAGCATACCCAGATGAAAGTTTTGTTATACATTAAAATAGGATAATAACTATGCTATTTATTGGTTGTCTTTAAAGCAATGAAATTGTACATCCTCAAAATAGTGCATAATTACAAATAAATAAAGCCACACTTTTAACTTTAAATGTCAGAAAGTCTGTTAGGAAAGTTAGATTTAAAAAAAAAATTATACTCAAGAAATGCAAGATGTTATCGTTATCGTCTGAGATATTTAACAAGTCCATGTTATATAATCTTTTATCACACTGGTGTAGTTCGTTTCAATTTCCATTTAAAGCAATTGAGTTATTTTGTTTCATGTTTTTATCAGTATGGTATTCGGATTATACTAGCTGTGGAACCGCAGATAGGGTTATGTATTTTCAAATACACATGTATCATAAACCATTTCTATCTACTCGTCTCAAATAAAAATATATCATTCATGGTTTTGCCAGGATGCTTATATCACATGTATCATATACTAAAGTAACAGACCAGAAATGTTAACTGATGCATATATTACATAAACTTATTAATAATTAATTCATATCCTGTTCTGTATTTCAGTTATGAGAAGGACTCAAAACTTTATTAACATGCTTACATTAACCCCTGGTATATAGGAACTGAATCTTTTAGGTACAGAAGTCATTCCTTTCGAACACTCAGCTTCAACCTGAAGAACTTGATCAGGGGTATAAGATGCTAATTTGGATGGTGAAGATACAGCCTTTCGTAAACCATATCGAATCCTGCCCCGTTTCTTCATCCGTCGTCTAAATCGTTGTCTTTCTTGTGGTCGGAATAACAGTTTCATACTTAGTGCTCCTTTACTTTTACCATTTCGTAACATTGTACTGGTATTCTTAACTTCCCAAGTTCCACTGTTGTCTTCTTCTTTGGATTCTGTATTGTCTCCTTGCGAACCACCTTCTACTGAGGTCTCCGACAATAATCCATTTCCCCCTACAGTCTGAACTTTATCCTCATTGGTCGACATGTCACTTATACATGCCTTGGCTTTCAAACTTAATCGCTTTTTGAACCTACAAACACGCTGTCGATGTCGAACGGCTTTACGTTTTTCCTCTCTCCACAACTCATTTTCATATGCTGCATTTCTGTG
>JAOXYJ010044642.1:0-19665 GCA_028566555.1 Lithophaga nigra
ATCCAATATAAACACAGAAATGAATATATTCAAAACTTGATTTAAGAGATCTATTCTTCTGAATGAATGAAGGAAAAAAAGAGTTGGGAAAGTGGGGTTTAGACCTTTAGACATCATTATGATAATGACACTATTTTGTCTTGCAATTTAGTCATGTTAGTGATGTTAAACATTATTAAGTTATTGAGTGCACAACATTTAACATTACATTGTATGAATTGATGTTTAGCTTAACTGTGATTTCATTTAGTGCAGTGAATATTAGTGCAAATATTTGAATATGAAGAACTAGTAAAAAATGGCTCGACCACAACGTTGACAACCATTTACCACTTCTCCCTGAAGTTTCCTCACTTCTCCCTGAAGTTTCCTCACTTCTCCCTGTCAGTCTCAGAAAGAGAATGTCACTTCTCCCTATAATTCTGAAGTAGCTTGAGCCCTGCGTCTCAGTTAAGTCTCGGATACTAAATAACTTCAATCATATAATATAAATGTACTGGTTCCATAAAGTCAGTATAAGAATGAAAACTTAGAAGATTACACTATGTTTTTTTTATATATTTCAGGTATACAGCAGTGAGGTAATGTCATCAGAAAGAAGGGTTACTGATTGTTTATCGAAACACGATGGCATTAATAAACATGAAAACACTGTGGATAAACCTATTTTTGTTGATGATGATTTATGCAGGTTGATTCACATTAATACAACTGATGGGAGGAAGCATCGTCTTCATATGAAAAAGTTAAAGGGCATGGGATTTCATTTAAGGAGAGGAAAGTGGATAGCAAAAGAAGATCAGCATTTACTTGAAAATTTTCAAAGTTATCTTCAACTTTATCCCATAGATGACATAGGACAGATTTTCAAAAGAAAATGTCCAGTAGAGATCAAGAGAAAACTAAGAAGCACAGACTTCTTAAGGCATATATCTAAAAATCTTAACAGAAGTACACGGTCAGTTTATGGTAGAGCAAACTATCTTTTTGGTAGAAAAATGGGAACTTTTGACAAAAAAGAAATTAGATTATTGAAAAAATTAGTGAGAAAATATGGAAAAGATTGGCATTTATTATCTGAAATGATGGTGCGATCTCCACGTACATTGATGATGCGGTATTCCTATAGTGAGGACAGTATTTCACATGGTGTATGGTCAAGTAAAGAAGAAACTACACTCTTGAAGGCTGTGAAAAAAGTGACAAAAGGCAAGGAATTAACTGAACTTAGAAATGACACTGAATCTGGCATTCCATGGAATAAAGTTTCAAAAAAAGTTCACACAAGAAATGCACACCAGTGTTCAAAACATTTTAAAGCAATTAAGAAGTGGAAATTACAAACTAATTTAAACAAAGATAGATGGAATACAAATCATTCACATTGTTTGATTAAAAAAATCTATGATGAATTCTATCAAACAGAAGATGATATAGACTGGCAGATGATTAATGAATCTTTCACTGATGTCTCCCCTAATACTACTTATTTACGACAAAAATATTATTTACTGAAATATACTGTAGACAATTATCAGCAGAAAGGATTTATTGATTTGATAGATTGTTTGAATAAGAAATTTTGTGTAAATGTTTGAAAAACAATTTTGTGCAAAATGGTGTAGGAGTAACATTTGGTGTTTAGATAGTTGAATGAATAAATTTGCTGATCTTTTTATAGAACTTACAGATTATATCATCCTTTCACATATACAGACATTGGGTAAAATATATGATGAATAAATCTGTTACCATTTCTATTTTTGCAAGAAGGTATTAATTGGTGGACAAGAGCTTCTACAGAGTGAAAAAAAGATTCAAAATTTTCTGTAGTCATTTCACATTTGTTCTTGTCTACAGAAGCAACACAACAATGAAATAAAAGATCAGAAAAAAAAATTTGTAGAAGTGTTCACAGTGGTTATGTCCCTTGCATAGTAGGATTACTTTGTTGGTCAGAATCTGCCTTTTTGGTAGCTTTCCCAATCTGCTTGATGGATTTCAATTAAATGTTCAACAACTGTTTCTTGCTTATTGGAATTATGCACCTCCTGTTTTTATTTGGCTGCCAAAATTTATTGGTGTATTATGTGTGGGTCTATTGTTGTTTGTAAACAAACAATGCTCTGCCTATATGATCTTGTTGAAGTTTGTCATGCCAAAACCAAGATGGTGGTGGACTAGAGTCTCACCTGAACCTGTATCGTTTTACTAACCTGGTTCTAAACTGACAAATTCTAAGTCATTCCAAGATTGTCTTCAAGTGCATTTCCCATTGGGCCCAGTGTTAAACTATGTTCCATGTCTGCACCAAAAACACAGTTTTAGAATCTTCTAATGATCATTCATGGAAATGTTTAGCTTGAACTTGTCAGGAAGATCTTCAAGTGTATTCCCCATAGGTCCAGTGTTAAATAATGTTCAACAGTGGCTGCCATCTTGGACTTCCGATTGGCATCAAAATCATGGTTTTAGTAGAGGATTTTTCAGTGCACATTTATGATAATGTTTGTCTTTAATTGTCATAGTTATTTCCCAAAAGGAGATCTTCAAGTGTATTTTCCAAATTACAGCTTTGGTAAAGGACATTCCACTGAACATTTATGGACATGGTCAGCTTCAACTTTCATAGTCATTTCCAAGATCTTCAAGCGTATTTCCCAGAGGGTCCAATTTTAAACTATGTTCCATGGTAGCAGCGATCTTGGAATTCCAATCGGCATCAAAAACACAGTTTTTGCAGAGATTCTTCTACTGACTGAATATTCATTGACATGTTTAGCTTCAACTTTCATAGTTGTTTTCTAAGAAGATCTTCAAGTGACTTTCCCATTGGGTCCATGCTGTCGTTGGTTCGAGTCTCGCTCGCCCCGCTTCATGTGTTAAGGTCACCAGATGCCTACCCAAGGTTGGGGGTTTCACCGGGTCAGCTGGCTAGCTGTCTGGGCTTTCCTCTCCCAGTAAGTCTGGTAGTCACGAGATAGCTGAAAAATTGCTGAAAGTGACGATAAACACCAACAACTCAATCCATTGGGTCCAGTGTTACAGTATGATCAATGGTGGTGGCCATCTTGGAATTCTGATCGGCATCAAGAACATGGTTTGGTAAAGGACCGTCCGATGAAGATTTATGGACATGTTAAGCTTTAACTGTTATAGTCATTTCCAAGAAGAAGATTTATAAGTGTATTTCCCATATGCTTCACTGTTAAAGTATGTTCCATGGCAGCAGTCAGAATTCTGATCAGCATCAAATAACACTGTTTTGATAGAGGATCTTTCAATTAACATTTATGGACATGTTTAGCTTCAACTGTCATAGTCATTTCCAAGCTGATAATCTTCAAGTGTATTTCTCATAGGGTCTAATGTTAAACAATGTTCCAGGGTGGCAGCCATCTGGGAGTTTTGATCCACATCAAAAACGCGATTTTGGTAAAGGACTAATTAACATTTATGCATGTGTTTAGCTTCAACTGTCATAGTCATTTCCAAGAAGAATATCTTCTAGAGTATTTCCCATGGGGTCTGATGTTACACTTCTTCCCGCTTGGTGGCCATCTTGGATTTTGGATTGGCATCACAAACACAATTTTGGTAGAGGATCAGCCAAGGATCATTCACACAATAAAACAACTCCATTGGTTATGTAGTTTCTGACAAGAAGATCTTTGAAATTGTAGCCAATCAAAGCACTATTGGCCCGGCCATGTTGAATATCTGATCTGAATGGAAAACACAACATTTATAGAGAACCTTCCAATGCACATTCCTGCAAAGTTTGGTTCCATTTGGCTATGCATTTTCTGAGAAGAAGAAGATTGAAATGTGAAAAGCTAACACCGGACAGACGACGGATGCCAAGTGATGGCGATAGCTCACATGGTCCTTTGGACAAAGTGAGCTAAAAAGGATGAAAAATCAGATTTCCCAGTTGAAGAAGGAACTTTTTAACAATGATCTTTCTGTTACAGTAAACATAGTTTGAATTTGCTTGGAAATGGGGTAGATATGGACCAAATCATTGAATTCTTCTCTGTTCATCTTCTTTGCATACAACCTTGTCCGGAGCAGAACATTTTTTACCTAGCATTATAATATTTGGGATATGTGTGCATCACCTTGAGGCGGTGTGTCTTGTACAATTTTGACCATCATATGACCTTGACCTTTGACCTTAAGATCAAACTATTGCTTTTTAGCTGACCTGGTTCAGAGGACCATGTGAGCTATTGCATCGTTGTCAGGTGTAAGCTTTTCATATGGCATTCTTCTCATCAGAAACCACAAAGCCAAATGGAACTTCGCAGCAATGTGCATTGGAAAGTCCTCTATAAAAATTATGTTCTTTGTTCAGATCAAATATTCAACATGGCCACCAGGGCCAATAATGTGTTTTGATTGGCTGAAATTTCAATGATCTGCTTGTCAGAAACTACACAGACGATAGTATTGTTTTATGCTGTGAATAATCCTTGGCAGGTCCTCTACCAAAACTCTGTTCATGTTGTCAATCTGAAATCCAAAATGGCGCCACCATGAGACAAAGTTTAACATAGGACCCAATGGGAAATACACTTGAAGATCTTGAAGACAACTATAACAGTTGAAGCTAACATATGTTTCATTGGAAGGTCCTTTACCAAAATTGTGTTCATGGTGCCAATACAAAAATTCAAGATAGCTGCCACCGCAGGACAAAGTTTAATACAGGACCCTATGGGAAATACACTTGAAGGTTTCCTTCCATGAAATGACTATGACAGTTGAAGCTGAACATATCCATAAGTGTTCATTGGAAGGTCCTTTACCAAATTGTGTTCATGGTGCCAATCTGAAATCCAACATGGCTGCCATCGCAGGACAAAATTTAACATTGGACCCTTTGGGAAATTCACTTTTAGATCTTCATCTTGGAAATGACTATGACAGTTGAAGCTAAATATTTCCATAAATGTTCGTTGGAAGGTTCTTTAGCAGAATTATTTTCATGGTGCCAATGTGAATTCCACAATGGCAACCACAGTGGACTATGACCGTTGAAGCTAAACATAGCCATAAATGTTCATTGGAAGGTCCTTTATCAAACTGTGTTTTGTGATGACAATCTGGAATCCAAGATGACTTCCACTGCGGGACAAAGTTTAACATTGACCGCTATTGGAAATACATTTGAAGATCTTGGAAATGACTATGACTGTTAAAGCTGAACATATTAGAAGGTCCTTTACCAAAATTGTGTTTATGTTGCCAATCCTAAATCCAAGACGGCCGCCACCATCAAATTATTGCTTTTAAGCTCATCTGGTCCCATCATTTGGGATCCTCTGATTGTCGTCCATCAATCTTCTCATCAGAAAATACAAAGCCAAATGGAACCAAACTTGGTAGGAATGTGCATTGGCAGGTCCTCTATACGAAGTATGTTCTTCATTCAGATCAGTTATTCAACATGGCTGCCAGGGCTAAAAATGGTTTTGATTGGCTGAAATTTCAACGATCTTCTTGTCAGAAACTACACAGCTAATAGAATTGTTTCATGGTGTAAATCCTCTACCTAAAGTGTGTTCATGTTGCCAATATGAAAATTCAAGATGGCCACCACTTCAGGACAAAGTTTAACACAGGACCCTATGGGAAATACACTTGAAGATCTTCTTCCTGGAAATTACTATGACAGTTGAAGCTGAACACATCCATAAATATTCATTGGAAGGTCCTTTACCAAAATTGTGTTTGTGGTGCCAATCCAAAATACAAGATGGCTGCCACTGCGGGACAATTTTTAACATTGGACCCTATGGGAAATTCACTTGAAGATCTTCATCTTGGAAATGACTATGACAATTGAAGCTAAACATCTCCATAAATGTTTGTCAGAAGGTCCTTTACCAAAAGCCTGTTTTTGATGCCGATGTGAAATACACTTGAAGATCTTCTTGGTAATGACAATGACACTTGAATCTAAACTCTTTGGAAGCTAGGTCCTCTACAAAATCCCAGTTTTTGATGCTGATTGGAATTCCAAGATGGCGGTCACTGTTGGAAGGTCCTATACCAAAACCGTGTTTTTATTACAATTGGAATTCCAAAATGTCCATCACTATGGAACATAGATTAACATTGTTCCCTAAGGGAAATACACTTGAAGATCTTCTTGGAAATGACTACCACAGTTGAAGCTAAACAGCTTCTTAAATGTTCACTGGAAGGTCCTCTACCAAATCTGTATTTTTAATCTGATCAAAATTCCAAGATGGCCACCACTGTGATGCATAGTTTAACATTGGGAAATACATTTAAAGATCTTGGAATTGACTTAGAATTGGTAGAACTAGTTGAGCGATACGGGGTCAAGTGAGTTCTGGCTCTTAATTGAGGTCAGATTTAGTAATTGAGGTTCTTGCCCATATATTCAAACATGAGCCTTATCATTTACCTGGATATAAACTGACTGACTGTAAGAAAGTAAAATAGCCATCTCCAAATTTTTATGAGCACAAAAATTTTAATAGTCTCAGCTGTTTAATAAGTGCATTTTAAATGATGTACAGTGTTAAAACTATGTTCCATAGTAGTGGCAATCTTGGAAAATCAATTAGACTAATATAAAAAAACAAACTTGGTAAAAGATCACTCAATGATCATTCATGAACACTTTAGGTTTAACTGACAGTTCTTTCAAAGATCTTTCAGTGTGTTTTCCATAGAGTCCATTATTAAAATATTTTCCTTGTTAGCAGCAATCTTGGATTTCAGATAGGCAAAATAAAAATCCAACTTTATAGAGAACCACTCGAGAAGCAGAAGAACATTTTCATTGATGTCTGTTGTTTTTCAAAAGATCTGTTAAAGTATTTGCTGTAGGTCCAATGTTAAAATATGTTCCTTTGTGGCAGCCATTTGGATTTTGGATTGGCAAAAAAAAAAAAAAATCACCACAGCCTGTTATGGCTCACCTAGTTATAAATGTATCCATTATCGGAAACTGAATTTCCTAACAGCTGCAGAAGATGTTTTGAATGTTTTAATTGTCTCCCTTCTTTCTGGACTGAATATCTAAATGTTTTCCCTACAGGATCACATGTTAAAATATGCCCAATCACAGCCATCTTTGATTTCTGATCAGCTCAAAAATTTCTGTTTTGGAACATTCCAGAATAATTTGGATTAGTTCGCTTTCTTGTTTTGAAAAAAGATTTCTAAATATTTTTCCCATAGGGTCCAATGTTAAACTATGTCACTCGGTGGCAGCCATCTTGAATTTCCAGTCGGCACAAAAAATACTAATTTGGTTAAGGACCATCCAAGGAATATCTATAATTTCAGATTAGGTGTCTATCACTTCAGAGAAGAATTTTTTACAAAATTTTCCACAGGGTTCTATGTTAAAAACATGTCCATAGTCAGGGATGTTTTGGAATTATGATCTGCATTACAATTTTGGTAGATATAGAGGAACCATATTGTACACCCGTAATTTTGGATTAATTGTCTCAGTTGTTTTGGAAAAGATTTTTGAATGTTATTGCATAGGGTCCTATGTTAAACTATGTCCAGCAGTGGTGACCATCATGGATTTCTGACTGGCACAAAAATTACTGTTTCAGTAGAGGACCATTCAAGGAACATTCAAGTATAATTTCAGAATAGTTGTCTCTCTTGTTTTGGAGAAGACGACTTTTTAATGTTTTTCCCATAGGGTCCAATGTAAAACTGTCCAGTGGTGGCAGCCATCTTGGATTTCCAATTGGCAAAAAAAATTACCATTTCGGTGCAGGACCATCCAAGAAACATCATTGTCTCTATTGTTTGAAATATGACGGCAAATTTTTGCGGTCGTATTATGGTATGGGTCTGTCGTTAGCGTCGTCCGTCTATAGACAGGTTTGCTTCCAGACGATAACTTTTGTTCTAGTTAACCGATCGTTCTCAAATTTTACCACAATGATGAATGTTTCGATTGATAATGGAGGTTCTGGCCCCTGGGGGTTTAAAATTGGGGGCCAAAAAGGGAAAAAAATAGCATTTTTGTATTTTGTTTACATGTCACACTCCATTTTCATGTTTTTTCATGTTTATATATACTCCTGATTCTACCCCGCAACAGTCTCTTAGAACAGTGTCTTTTTATATACTCCTGATTCTATCCCGCAACTCTCTTAGAACAGTGTCTGTATATATACTCCTGATTCTATGACGTAACTCTCTTAGAACAGTGTCTTTATATATACTCCTGATTCTACCCCGTAACTCTCTTAGAACAGTGTCTTAATATATACTCCTGACTCTATCCCATAACTCTCTTAGAACAGTGTGTTTATATATACTCCTGATTCTACCCCGTAACTCTCTTAGAACAGGGTCTTTATATACACTCCTGATTCTACCCCGTAACTCTCTTAGAACAGTGTCTATATATACTCATGATTCTACCCCTTAACTCTCTTAGAACACTGTCCTATACGAGTTCAAATCCCACTGAGGGGAGAACAAAAACCCGTCATTCACTTCTAACACTGTTGGATTGATTTTCAGGCGTTATATATGATTATAATATTAACCTTGTATATCTGATGTTTCAGAGATCTAGTGGAAAAGGTATATTGTAATGTTGTAAAATTTAAAAGCTGAAGTGAATTTAATATACCACTATACATCATGTACTCTGCTCTATCTCTAGATAAGCCGACGTGGAAAGGTAACACCCGGTCAATGAAACTATATTTTTATATAGCGTAGTTGGCCGAGTGGTCTAGGGCACTGGACACAGTGCAGGCGATGGAGCCATAGATGTCACACCAGTGTGAGTTCAAATCCCGCTGAGGGAAGAACAAAAACCCGTCATTCACTTCTAACACTGTTGGGTTGATTATCAGGCGTTATATATATATATACATACATATATACTCTCGATAAAGTTCAGCAATATCAAATGCAGTTTATTCCGTCCTAATTAATGTTTTAATGACGGAATAAAGTGCAGCAGTATCAAATGCGGTTTATTCCGTCTTTAAACTACATTATAGATAACTGTTTTAGAACACTATCATATACAAAATTCTGAGCGTGACAGAAGTGGAGAGTAAATTCGGAAGAGTAAAATTCTAACAGTTAAGGACAAGCAAGGAGAAATATTACAAATATGGGCTGGTAGTGGACTCGCCAAAGAGAAAGAGCTTAAGGTAACTGTTTTAGAACACTGTCATATACAAAATTCATCGTAGTAAAAGTTCAGGCATTTGACAACCTCCGCAAATTCGTTCTGGCTAATCTCGTCATCCTCCAAAGCCTTGCTAAATTCGTCTTCGATCTGGGACTTGTGGGTTCAGGCCAAGGGCATTTTGTCTTTGTGTTTCTTCTTCTCTTTTCTGATACGTTTAGAGATCAGAGTTAACACCAAAAGCCCGATAGAGTTGATGACGGCTAGGGAACTCAGCCGAATGCATGCGATGACGCCCACATCCGTCAAAGCCGTGCTGAGAATACCAATTGTGCAAATAATGTTCAGAACGGAACAAATCCCAAACGCAACAGGTTCGTTCTTCCTCATTCTATTGTAGGTTTTTGATAGCGGGCGTATTTGATTATTTCAGCTTCCAACTCTTCTCCCGCGGATTCAATCTTTCCTATAGTTCTTCTTAACAAATCTAATTCGTCAGTCATTTATTTATGGACTTACAAGAGCATACCATGGATTGATACATTCTTGAATGGACTGTTGGATCCTAAGATAAGTCCAGATCCTTCGTAGAATCTTTCTCAGCGTTTTAGGTACAGTCCATTATCCCGCGTAATGCATACTCTGGAGGGTTTGAGATAGAGACCGTTACCACTAGGTTTGACAGTACAGACACATTCGCCCTTTCTCAGATAGAGCCCGATCCAAGTGGCTTGTTGACTGCTGCTCCATAAAGGAGGTTGATGATCTTTTGAATCTTCCGACTGGTGATTCACCGTGTATTCTCCCGACAGGTTGTGATCGGACAACCATTCTTAGCTGCTCTTTGTAGTTTATCGATCTGACCTTTCGTCAAGTTCAAACTCTTGATAACTCATTTATTTATACCTCGCGGAGATGAAATCGGATTTTGACTGGATGTTCTCCTCTAAGATCGATGGGATTTTCGTCTTGGTCGATGAGTTAAATTTGTATCCGGCTAATCGTTCTCAGCGTTACGGTTTAGTACACCACGTTCTTTGGGGTCTGAACGATTTTCATACCAGGATCGACGTTTGGAAAGAAGCTGTAGATGATAGGTTGCTGCAAACCGGTCACACAACTTACTATGATTACGCTACAGTTGACCAGAATGCTATTGATTTTGATGATGTTTTCAATGTGTTCATCCTTAGTGCAACCATTCCTATCTCTGTCGAATGTGAACTCCTACGCTCAAATCCTAGCACCGTGCTAAAGACTGTTGTCAACATAAAAATCTACTTGATAGCCTTTGGATAAGATTACCGTAGCTCTCAACGTAGCAAGATTGGCATCGATGATGATCTTAGCTTTGTGGTTGTTGAGTCCCAGTTGCCGCTGGATCTCGTTGTTATCTTCGATGCCATACGAACCAGTGCCCAGCTGGACGGTAAACCAATCAGCACCCTCGTCGTCCGAGTGGCGAAAAGTATTGTTGCCCGCGTTGATGTTCGGGATGGAGTAGTAAGTTTCTAGATTGATCGTTCAACTGAAGGGATGGATTGAACTGGGTGAGGATCCGACTGAAGGAAAACCCTTGTTTAGGGTATGTATTGTTTGCGATTTTTTGTAGCAAGGAATTATCCATTTTTATTTAGGCTAGAACACGACGTTCATCTTGTGGCTGTCGGATTCAAACTAGAATTCTGTCGGAGATGACAAAGGCGAACGCTTCGGTGTTGGCCGGAACGTTGCGTTCGAATTCAGCCCGGATTTGAATGTCCACGGTCGATTCCTTCAAACGTTCTGACTGATGACTCATATCGATGAAAAACAATGGGTACAAGTCAATGAAATCAGAAGGGTTGATGTTGCAGTTACTGACGAGGCGATCCATGTTGAAAAGGTTTTTCCGGAACTCTGCTGTATTCTTGTACACTCTGGTAACCTTGTTTTTGGTGAAGGCAGCATTGAAGTCCACGACCGGGTACCGTTCCGCATTGAGTGTAACGTAGATGTTTCGCAACCGACAGTGGTCAAACATGGCTGCGTTGTGAGTATAATTGTTAGTTTTGTCGGTTTCGAAAGCGACGATGATCCAACTAGGCTTCTCCCGACTATTCTTAGTAGCTAAACGCCAGGTAAATTGTGAACTCTGGGGAACGGCTATCGAGTCGCATTGTCTCATACGGAAACCACAGTCGTTTTTTGTCTTGCTTTCGATCGTTTTGTACAGCGTTAGTTTGGTCGCGTTGGAAGGAACGACGTGGGGTACGAACCAGGATAGTTTGCTCAAGACGACCTTTGCCACGTCGTTGATCGCAACTGCTCTCAGCACTACACTGGCGTCTGAATCGCGCACGAGGGACAGTTCGTGTTCGAAACCGTACACAGTCTTGTCGTAATCATCTGTAAAGCCAAAAATGTGTTTCAACGGAATGGTAGACGAGAACGATCCCTTGTTTGCCGGTTTGATGATGATGTACCCATGGCGAGCTACTAAACCGTTGTTAGAAGCTTCGGTATCAGTCGTTGCATCCTTGTACCACAGTTGATTGGGTCCTTGTCCTTTGCTAAAATCGTCTGGATAGGTTAGGAGGCCCAACATTGTGGTGGCCACACCTGGATCGTTGATATGTTCGATCAGTTGTCCGGAAAGTCTGTAAGTGATGGTTATGAACAAGTACATAATTCCGTTGTTAACGAGCGACACCAGATCTGCATCTACATAGGCCGTTCCATCATTCTTCTTAAGTCGTCCTTCGACCAAGAGATAACTCTCGGCAGGGTGAACGAATAAGTCCTGCATTTCGATGTTGATGCGGATTTCAGCATCGGGGTTGTTGAGTTGAACTCCAGCTTGAGGTTCGTATTCGTGAATCTGGTACTCCTGAAAGTCAATCCTTCGGGGATTCTAAGTATTTCAGACATCATGTATTTAGGGGTTCATATAGTCGTGGATCGTTTTGATACCACGACCTGAGATGATGTTGTTCAACCTAGCTTGTTGATGGAGAATCTTCTTGGTTAATTTGTCAACGACATGATCGACAGCTTTTGTAGCTCCCTTTTCGACATTGAAGGCCACATTCATGGCTTTACTTCCCAACGTTTTCGCAGCAGAAGACGTGAACACACGTCCGAGTAACCTCGTAGCAGTGTCAAACAGTCCGCGATCGCCCACTGCGTATTTTCGGTAATAACCGTGTTTCGTCGCTAAAACCATTGTTATTTTATTTAAGGATTGGGGGTTGCAAACCGAACATCTCTTTCGACATCTTCAAATGCCTGAGACACAAATCTTTGTTCGGTTAATGCGGGTGGATTCATTGAGTTCCTTTGACAGTCTTTGCACTACATTGAGGTCGTCGTTCACGTCTTCTTACTTCATGCCGTACGTATCGAAACCACCACCGTAATGGTTAATGGGATCACATATCTCGATATGGCACTTATTGCAAATCATTTTCCATTCTTTGTAAGGTACAAACTCATGTCTACATTCGCACTCGCAAACGTCCTAGCGTTCGAATTTCTCTTCGAGAAGTCTGGCGCGATGTCCTTGGATGCATACAAAGCAAAGATCTTTCCATCTATCGATCTTTTTCAAACATCCACATGCTCCGGTGGACTTCTTCTCTGCATTGCTCGAAGCAGTGTTCTGTGGAGCACTTCTCACATCTGTCTTCCCAATGCGGCCATCTACCCGGCCTGAAATGTAGATGTAGGAGATAATCTTTGTCGTTCTTGATAGTGACACGTCTCTTCTTCTTCTTCTGCGCGATCTGATTCATCAGAATAATGTATCGTAAGATTTCATTATTTATATCAGACTATGTCGACCTCGGTATTTACCATTCGCTAGACTACTCGTCAGGTCGATCAGACCAGCATCGTTGACACAAGATGTTGAACCGTTCCTTGGTGAGATACATTGCAGTGATCGCGATGGATGTGGTCGAGATTCTTGGCATCTTGTCGGAAGAGACAGATGAAGTTGGCGTTTTCTCTGATCAACTTTCTCGGTAATTTGAAGTAGTTTTGACACAGGTAGAAGCAGTCGACGTTGTGACGTAACAGTCTTCGCACTTGTTCTGTTTGCTTAGCATCAAGTCGTCAAACACCATCAGATTCTTACGGGTTTCGTCAAGGTCACGAAGATCCGGAACATCGCTTCCTTCCTCGTATAGAAGGACGCATCGATTCTGCTAGGTCGAGGTGGTAGGGGTAGTGTCTCGACGATGTCTAGCAACGAAAATTTTCCGAAGGCGTAGAGGCGATCGTAGTCAAACCAGCCCGACCGAAGGAGAAGGTTGTTCAACAGTGTTGTTGTCTTACCACAGTCCGACATTCCAGTGATCAGACCTCTGATGGATCTATGCGGAGGAGAAAGTGATTGGATCTGCTAACTGTCGTTTTCCTTGTATGAAATATCTATGTTCATTTATTTCAACAAAACACAATGATCTACTGTGTGAAATGTCGGAGGAAAGCTGACATGGCGAAATTACGCGAGAGCGTGACCAGCAAGAGAAGGCGACGCAACACTGGAACGTGCACCGTGTGCCGTTCGAAAAGTCTCAGTTTGTCGCAAGGACAGGTGTCGGTCTCATACCCGTAGAGATGCATCTGCCAGGGCACAACTTCACAGGACCTGGTACCAAACTACACAAGCGTCTGAACGCCGACGAAACGCCGAAGTTTTGGTCGATGCCCATGTCAAGAATAAAAAATTCGTTGGTCAGATGAACTAGCTGAAGAGTTGCACAAACCCGTTCAACGTAAGTTTCGTTCGATCGTTGGAGGAGTGGATGAGACCTGGGCTGCTGATCTTGTGAATATGATTTCCCTCTCGTGATAACAAGGGATACAATTTCATACTGAGCATCATCGATATTATATATATAAGTACGGCTTTTTAGTACCGCAGAAGCACAAGAAGGGTGCGACGGTTAGAGATGCCTTTCAGACAGTGTTTAAGCCTGCATCCCAAAAAGCTTTGAACAGACAAAGGAACGGAGTTATACAACAAGGGGTCAAGCAACTGCTCCAAAAACATGGCGTCGAGCTTTACTCTACCGAGAATGAAGAGAAGTCGAGCGTCGTCGAACGCTGGAACCAATCCATGAAGGAGAAGACGTTCAGGTACTTCTCAGCCAACTCTACGCGCACGTATATCGACGTCTTGTACGATCCCCTTCATCAGTACAACACCACCAAGCACAGATCCATCAAGATGACTCGTACTGCAGCAAGTCGGAAGGAACATGAGGCTAAAGTGTTCTGGAAAATGTATGGCGACGTACCACCCATGCAGGCTCGTCGTTTTCGCGTTCGCGACAAGTACGAATCGCCAAGACGAAGAGCACGTTTGAGAAGGGGTACACATCCCGCTGGACCGAAGTGGTGTTCACCATCTCTCAACAGTTGAACACACAACCGCCAACCTATCGTCTCAAGGACTTCAATGGTGAGGAGATCCAGGGATTCTTCTAAGAACCCGAACTCCAGATGACGGATCAAGACGTCTACCGCATCGAAAGGGTCTTTCAAAGGCGTACCAGTAACGGTGTGAAGGAAATGTATGTCAAATGGAGAGGCTATCCGACAGCTCAACTCTTGAATCAAACAGTCCAACCTGCAGTAAACCCTACTCAGCAAGCTTTTCGGTTTTGTACGTCAAAATGGGAAAGGTTGTGAGAGATCACCCGAGAAGCGAGAAACCCTTGATTACTTCTCTTATCTTCAGTTGGAGGTGATGGCTTCATTCTCTCTTCTGGATGCCACGGGTTGATCTTTCTTTCTAAGGTTTCGATCGCCTCTCGACCTGATTCTACGACATCTTCGGTTGCAAGTGATCGCCTAGACCTTTCAGTAGTGGCGCTGCTTCCAGTCGTGTCTGTCACGGGATGTTTCAGTTAAACAAAGGTCTCCATGCTATCTGTCCTATCCTGGTTATCGAACATCTGCTTCTCGAGTATCTCATACTTTTTGTCGACTGCATCAATCCTTCCTTGCATCACTTTGACTAACTCTTGCCAATTTTTCGCATACCATCGTTTAGTGACTTGCTCATCTGCTCGCTTCCCCTCTGGAAGATTACGATCTTGCATATCTAGGTTAACATTCATCTTACCCCCGTTTGTGGAAACGCATTCCTTCTTACCCACTTTAACTCGCACATCTCTCTTGAAGTCTTTGATCAAGACATCATTTTCCTGTCGATTCGTCCATCGTCATCTGATTAATATTCATTTCTAACGCTCTGATGTCATCCAAGCTGTTTTTGAATTGTTGATTCGCCTACCGCTTTGTTACAGCATCCGAGCTGTTCTTGGGAAGTTCTACGTTGGTGATACGATTGCCGTTCATGACGAGGTCTTGAAACATATGCCACTGCGGGATACGTTTTCTTGTGGATGATCCAAACTTGTTCATTTTTATTTATAGCGAAAACACAACGTCCTCTAATGACATTCCATCAGACAGCAACTTTAGCGCGTACAATCAAAAGTGTCCGCACACCACGTTCTTCAGGTTCGTCGGAACTGTAGAAGATCTCGTGCGGTGATGGCAATGCTGTAAGAGTCGAAGTACACCTTCATCGATCCATTCTTCTTATACCTTCGTCAGCTTCATTTCCATCGACAGGTACTGTCTGAGGTTTCGATAGTGAAGTACATACTTCTAACGATGGTATAGTGTGGGTATTAGTTTGTGAACCTTGTTGATGCCCACGTTCTCAGGGGCTAGTGGATAGTCGTGATCGTCATGTAGTTCCTGAGGTCAACTTCCACAATGTATCCATTCTTGTGATCGTCGGGGTGTTCAAGATGTCATCAATCTCCTTCGGTTCCATCCATTTGAAGTCTGCTGTAGGTAAGGGCTGCGCCATCGCCCATCCGTACAGGTTGTTTGCGTCTAAGTAGCTTAGATACTTGGTTGGCTGCGTGCTATCATACTCGCTCATGTATTGATTGTAAGCCTTGCCATGTCGTTGTGAGATCATGGCGACACCTCCTCTAGTCGATTTCTTGAACATGAGCAACATATGTCGGTGTCGGACAACAGTTCTGAATGAACTCCAGTAGTTCTGAGAGGGGTATCGAGTGCATAGTTTGTAGACACACATCTCAGACGTTTTCAAAGATATCCGTTAATAAGAGCATGTCCGATGTTGGGTAAAGATTGTGGTAATCTCACAGAGTCTTGCACCTAAACGTCTTCATGACGGTCTGAGCATGAGCATAATCCTGATCACCGATGCGCTGTCCGTTGGGGTGACTGTAAAAATCTTCCCTGCTCGGCAGCTGAGTCTCTCCCTCAACCTCTTTTGTCCATCTAATCGTAGGGATACACACCCTTTCGTATGAGCAACTCATAGTGGTCACCGATTGTCTTTGAAACCCTTAGTAAGGTTCTTAGTTAAGGTGTCCAGTGAATTTAGCAGGGATCTGTATGAGTCGATGAATCTCACTTCGCGATAACCCACCTTCTTCGAAAAGCTTAATATACTTCTCGTCAGTGTTTGGAATGCAATTGATCTTTCCTTCTCCGAAAACTAGTTCCTTTACAAAGAGATGAGCATCATACCCAATCAAGTTGTGGAATACGATGGGTACGAACCCTGGAACTTGATAATTCAAGTTGCAGTTTTTGTGTGAAGTACCGTGATATTTAACTGTGAGATGACCATGATCGAGAACCTTGTCAATATCTAGCGGTTTGCACCAGATGTGATACTCTGTGCTGGATTCAAATTCCATCTTATTTTCCTCACTCATTTCCGTTGTTTTCCTATTGCGATATATCTTATCATTGGCAGATACCTCGAGCTCCATATGTTTAACGAATGCCGAGGTTGCGTCAGAACCGGCTGTTTGTAATCCCCGTAGGCGTACTTGATATAATATCTAAGAAACCAGATGGTATATGATGTTGATATTGCTTTGTGTATGCCTTATTGGGTTGGGTTGACACGTGTAAATCTTTTCCACAAAACATTCAAAATTCGTGTAGATAATGAATGGAACCGTCATCGACCGATCGTAATTGCTAAAGCTTACAAAGGTCTCTTCTTCCAGCAACTCGATCTTGACTGGTTTCTTCAGATTACAATACTCGTGGTGCTCCTCCAGGATGTCTTGCCTGGTGAAGTGACTGAGATATCTACGACAAAAGAAGAGTTCATGACGGTCTGACAATACTTGTGTGCCCAAGAGTCGTGACAAGCTTTTTACCTAACAATTAAACTTGGTTAAGAACATGAGGTCTACATGCTTTGTACATGTGTTGGTTGATATCTTTAAGGGATATACTTCTAATTCACCTTCATTGCTACTATCATACGCGAACACGTTGACGTTGATGTCCTCATTGAGTTTCTCAAACTTGTCTATGGCCTTAAGTGACACTGGAAACCGTCAAAGTTGAGGTCATCAACACATTTCTGATATTGAGTCATCCGATCGGTTGACTTTGATTCACCTCCTCGTGATGGAGAGCTGAGATTATTCCCCACTGGAAACATCGTTGATCGTCGTTCTTCACGTTGACGATCACCTTCTTTTGTGCAAGTTTTTGTGGGAGTGGAGTGTATGAACTCCCTGCCAGCGGTTTGAACTTGTTGAGATGAATATCTAAGTACTCAATACTCGCAAACGTCCATCCACTACCCTCACGCTGGAAGTTTGCAAAGTTCTCCTTTGACCTTCTCTTCCATCAACGCTATCTCCAACTCTCCGTGATGGTTGCACATTTAGATCTAAAGAATGGACAGGCGTATTCAATATCTCTTGGTTTCGATCTCACCATCCCCACATTGAGCACGAGCTGAACTTTCGCCCCTTTCATCTCCTTCAACGTCTCTACTATCTTTCCTCGGGTGGTGTCACGACTCACTTTTAGAAAGGTGTCAACATCATGGGCCTTCAGAGGACGGATCTTTACTGTACCGAATACGCCATTCAACGCACTGCGCTTGTGCTCTACTTCGATCTCGTCTTCTTGCGTTCGAACCTTCGGTCGGTGTTCTCTTCCATGAACTTCACCAATTTGTCCTTCACCATTCTGCTATAAGTATCCCTTCAGACCTTCTTCAGTCGAAGTTCCTTAATGTTCTCAGTCACTTGGAACTTACTCCCAGTCACAACGTCCTCATCATTGTCATCTTCATTCGTTGTTTTCTTACTATGTCTCCAACAAAGACCGAGCTTTGTCGGTTTGCTCTTGCAAAACTCACCTTTCTTCCTCTTTAGAGGTGCACCACTCTGTTGGACTTCGCTCTCAACTGATTCTCAAATATCCTAGTCCTTTGTTCCACACCACGGTTCTGACATTGGGTTCGATACTAATCCCATGGTACTACTGACGGATTAGTACAATATCTATCATCTACAGGTTCTGGTGAGTTCCCACCGTCTGCATTTACTTCAATGTTATCTTAATCCAATCTCCGCTGGTCGGCTATGAAAAACTGTCTGTAACGATCCATATTACTACCTTCATTACCCTTTACGGTATCACCCATCTTGTTTCCAGAGGGCATTGTTTTATTTATACTCACCTCGCAATTATTTTTCAATTTTGGAATGGATCCCATCTTACTATCACATTCATTACCCTTTAGGATGTTTACAACATTTCCCTCTTTCTGAGTCTGAGCTTTAAAATTCTGAACAAATGCCATGATTTATATAGGTACTCAACTGAGACACTGTCCATTCGCATTTCTCATCCTGAGTTGGGTGTTATTTATTTTACCTGTAAAACTACGGCAGAACCGGTAATTAGACATTACTAGCATTTTGGTAGTTTAATTTACAAAGTTTAACCAGAATTAGACAAATCGAAGTAGGTCCGTGATCTTTCCTCAACATTAGTTATCAGAACCCATGTATGTACTGGACATGCCCGAAATATCATTCTTATAAGAGTATGTTACTACAGAACATAAGTAACCAAGGTCATTGTGATCTTTTTAGAATAAAATTCTTTCTTACACGTCATTTCCGTATCTCTTTGGTATCGGGACATGTCCTCATAATGTCCTCATCGTTAGATCTCAAAACACACGTGTATGTACTGCAAATCTTATTCTTTCAGGAGAACGTTAGAGTAAACTCAGCTCTTGTATCTGTTACATGTCATATTTTCATATTTCTTTGATACCGAGATGTGTTCTTATAATATTTTCTCCTCTACAGACGGGATTAGATCTCAAAACACATATATGTACCGGAAATTTTATTTTCTCGGGAGTATGTTAGCGTGTATCTCAGCACTAACATGGGTCTAGCTGTGATCTTCTTGCAGTAGACATCTTTCTGTAACATGTCATTTGCATATATCTTTGATATCAGGATATGTCCTCATAATGTTCTCTCTTCAACGACACATGTATGTATTGGAAATATCATTCTCATAGGAGTATGTTAAAGGAGGCAGGGAATTAGTCAAAATTATTATATTTAAGGAGGTCCTCAAATATTTATGGAGGTCCTCAATTATTTATGGACCTCCAC
>JAOXYJ010044643.1:0-12140 GCA_028566555.1 Lithophaga nigra
ATATGAAGTACAAAATTGTTAAATTTGTTGTTATGCCTTTATTAAGTAGAAAATAAATCCAGGAATTTGTTGGGAGCAGGGGCATCCGTGTCCCATGGACACATTCTTCTTTTATTTATATTATATACCTACGTTCTATTTGGGAACACCAATGATTCTAAAAGAAAGTATTGCACCTTGCTCAACATACACGTTTTTTTCCTTTCTTTCTTCGTTTTGATTCTCTTTCTATCATAGTTCTAACTCCATTATGCAGGTTCTGAATATCAAGAAAACGGAAAATGTCGTAGAAAATAGTTTTAAAACGTATCATATCTTGCTCATTTATAAGTTCAAATAGTTCACTGATAAAACTGAAATTGAGAACAAATGAACCTAAATCCTATCCTCTCCGACCAAAAAAGCTGGGACGACATCAATAAAATCCACAGATCACACCTATTTGTAACTGTCTTAAACTTCAAATAAAGGATTTTATTATCCTAAGTTTTAAATACACAAAGAAAATATGAAAAATTTCAGAAATTTAGCAGAGGTTTTATAAGGACTATAAATTTCTGGCGCCACTTCAGTTTTGTCCGAAACATGCTCGATATTTTTTTTCCAAGTAAATAAATGGGTACTGATTTTTGAACTGTTCCTTTTGAAAGGGGTCGTCAGGATGAAGGGAAATTTGTTCTTGTCCACTAATTATCGCCTTTTAGCCTCAAGGTATTACCCAAACATTTTCACTTGAACGGGCGGAGATTACCTTCTCTTTTGCATATAGGTTACACTATTACAAAATATGAAAGACAGGATGAATTGTATTTCATTCATGATGTTGATTACTAATAATATAATCAATTCCATCAATACCACTGCAGTCCTGTAATACTACTACTGTCCTGTGTAAAAACTGGGGATATTTAAAAATGCTCCTTTATGAAAAAAATTATTTATTTATTTATTTCTGTTCGGGGACAAAAATACAAAAAGAGAAAATAATTACTTACTAATTTCAAAGGCTGTTTACATTATGTTAACATTTAAAATGACTGAAAATGTACACAAAAAATGACTGGACAGTAATGCGCCCTTGAAAAACGGGAAAAATTGCAGATACTTAAGTTTTTCACTGTTGAATATGTAAAAAATTTTTTATTTCTGGCATTGTGTGATTTAGAAAAAGTCAGGTTTGACTTTTATAATCTTGACATCTTTAAATACAAATGTATATACATTCTTTTAAGTTAAGTTTTCCTATGTGTCTCATATGAAGCATTCTGTCCATTACAGGTTGTTTTATAGAAGCAGTTTATAGTAACGTTATGCATCACTGGACATCATTTTTGTATTATTGTTATATACAAATTTAAGTGTATCAACAAAAGATGCAAAATTATGAATCAAATTTATAAAATTTACTAGAGCGGAAAATACTACAGACGTACATTTATCAGTTATAAAAACGCTTTGAACTTGGTACGAAGCACGATTATAACATGCTGATCTTATATATCAGATGATAATATATATAAAGAGTTGTGGGTCAAATGACCAACTTAAGCTCCATATGAAGGTCTGAAAAATCTTATCAAACTTTAGTAATATAACTGAAATATTATTTTAATTTGAAAAGTATTGTGACGTGGAGATTGAACTATGCACACATTAATGCAATACGATTAATTTGATTGCAATCCCCGTTAGTTTACCAGAAACAGGCCTGTGTTAGCCTCTATTGATAAAAATGAACAAACATGTAAATCTTCAGGAAGAAAAAATTTACTTCTTATTTTAAATTAGGACAAGGTAAAACATGAATGAGATAAAGACTTAGTCATAATATAGAACGTATAGATTCTAACTGAATCAATACTGCACCCGCGTATATACACATATAAAGAACAAGGTTATCTAATAAAGACAGACAAGTAGTACTCTAAGTTAAGTGCGGACAAGCGTCATTACTGCCGAATTAAAACAAAATGTCACAGTTTGTTGGAAAATGGAAATCGAATAATGAATCAAGAAAAAATTTTGAGGAATTCGTAAAGAAGAATGGTAAATATATTTTTTTATATCATTTATATGTATTTTATAAGAATTTTCATAAAGTACGATTGAAAACAACAGCGTGTTATATTGCATGAAGAGGGAGGATCCTTACACTTCAAATATGAATTCAAACTTTATTTCTACAGTCATATGAATTTTAGAAATGTATTTCGTAAGTATAATTTGTTTACTAGTCCTGTCTGTATTTAATATGGAAATTTGAAAATTATAAATTACTCTTTTTTTATTTTCTGTTTTAATGTACAGTATGAATAATCACAAATGTGGGATTTCAGTGGTAGTGTAAGGTTCAAACTGTCATGTGTTGTATGTGTGTGTTTCGCAGACAAGACGCTTGGTCAATATTACTGGACAAAATAGGCTATCACTATCTAAAACAGATTAATCATTAAATTTGTTACATTTTATATGCTAAATGTAAATAATTGTATTACTGGGCTTGTTTCCACTAAATCGACTCTGCGGATTGAGAACTTGACCTCGAGCTTTAATGTCCGTTTGTAACTTTATATATACTTTCATTCATTTCAAATTGTTAACTTTACGGCTACATAAACACCACCCAAAGCATCAAAATAATGATACAACTCCAAACAAACTTTAAGAATGGATTTCGTTACCCATCAGATTCCATAGAGATACATATGAAGCATTTTTTGTGTGTGGCTTAAGAGACCTTCGACTTTTTTCTTTAACTAATTTTCTTTCTAATTGCAGCATAAGCATGGCATGATCAATTTTTTTTATATTATATACCTACGTTCAAAGTGCAATTTGGGAACACCAATGATTCTAAAGAAAGTATTGCACCTCGCTCAACATACATGTTTTTTCCTTTTCTTTCTTTCCTTCTTTCTTCTTTTTAATTCTCTTTTCTATCATAGTTCTAACTCCATTATGCAGGTTTTTAATATCGAGAAAAGGGAAGATATCGTAGAAATTATTTTTAAAACGTATTATATCTTGCTCATTTGTAAGTTCAAATATTTCACCGATAAAACTGAAACTTAGAACAGGTGAACCTAAATCCTGTCCTCCCCGAGAAAAAAAAGAAGGGACGACATCAATAAAATCCACAAATCACACCTATTTGTAGCTGTCTTAAACTTCAAATAAAGGATTTTATGATCTTAAATTTTAAATACACAAATAAAATATGAAAAATTTAAGAAATTTAGCAGAGTTTTTTTATAAGGACTATACACTTCTGCGCCACTTCAGTTTTGTCCAAAATATGTTCGATATTTTTTTTCCAAGTAAATAAATGGGTATTGATTTTTGAACTTTCCCTTTTAAAAGAGATCTTCAGGATGAAGGGAAATTTGTCCACTAATTATTGTCTTTTAGCCTCAAGGTATTACCCAAACATTTTCACTTGAGCGGACGGGGCTTACCTTCTCTTTTGCATATAGGTTACTCTGTTACAAAATATGTAAGACAGGATGAATTGCATTTCATTCATGACTTTGATTTCTAATAATCTATAATCAATTCAATCAATACCATTGCAGTCCTGTAATACGACTATTGTCATGTGTGAAAACTGGGGGCATTTAAAATGCTCGTTTATGAAAAAATTATTTATTTATTTATTTCTGTTCGGGGACAAAAATACAAAAAGAGAAAAAAAATACTTATTAGTTTCAAAGATTATTTACATTATGTTAAAATTTAAAATTTAAAATGACTGAAAATGTACAAAAACATGACTAGACAGTAATGTTCCCTGGAAAAACTGGAAAAATTACAGATACTTAAGTTTTTCACTATTGAATATGTAAAAAAAAGTTTATTTCTGGCATTGCTGGAAAAAGTCAGGTTTTACTTTTATAATCTTGACATCTTTAAATACAAATGTATATACATTCTTTTGAGTTGACGTGTTTCATTTGAAGCATTCTGTCCATTACAGGTTGTTTTATAGTAGCAATTTATAGTTACGTTATGCATCACTGGACATCATCATTGTATTCGATTTACCTTTTTACATACTGACTGTCATGTTATGAACTAACCGCTTAGCCACACTCGCTCGGGGGAAAATGTTTGAGTAATAAAAGGATTGGATTGGAGTAAACCATCTATACTGCTACCCCTTAAACTAGACAATTATTTCACTAGTTGACCAGTAAATATCCATTTTTCACATGTTCAGGGACAAAGCTGCAAGGTGTTCATTAGATCTGATAGAAGCTTTTGTTACGTTCTAACGCTCCAAACACACACAAATTTTCGTCAAATTTAAATAGAAAAAAATGAAATGGAGACATATTTCTAATATTTAACCCTTTACATTTCAGGCGTTTAGGGTGAAAAGTACAGGATTTGTTTTTTTAGCTAAAAATGACTCCTTGGACACATTTATACGTCATGAGTTTCAATAGCAGCAATGATATGCGTTATAATATTACAGACAACGGGTTTCTTAAAAACTGTTTTTGTTGCTATGGCAACTTATTCTGATATTGTTTTAAAGACATGATCTATATTTATCATCCCAGAAAACTGCAATGTTCTACAGAACTGTAAAGGGTTAATGGAATTGAAAACGAAGTTTAGATTATCATCAGTTAAAAGGTCCATATAATTGTAACACCAATGTATGTATCATTAATATATAGTGATATCAAGAATATTTTTCATATAAAATATGTTCGTGATTTGTTGAAAAATACTTATATTTATAATTTAAGGTGAATAAGGTCACCTGATTGAATAATTTTGTTATCCAATAAAATTTTGTTATAGTTTAGTTTACCTTATTGCATGTATATTCATAATTCAAATTGAAAAGGACATGTTTCCAAACTAGATCATGAGAGTTTTTTGCAATGACAGGAGGCGCCCAATGTTCGTAAATTCTAATAACTATGTTGGAAATTAAAAATATTAAAAATTTGTGATATCTCCGTCAACGTAACAAGTTCAACAAAGAGGGAGCTGAACTTTGTTTAGCAAAGCGTCACGTCTGTTTAATTTTACTTATTAAGTCTGTTTGTGTTCGCTTATGTAATGGAATTTTGGCTCCTATTCTTTTATCGTTCTACTAAATTTTATTTAATTTTATAAGAATGCTTTCATGACCTAATAGTTGGCTTTTAAATACTGTCAAAATCACATATTTAAATTTTGCCCGTTAACTTTCCATGCAAAAGTTTTTTTTACCTACATGACTACGATAAAAAGGTTTAGCCCGTGATGGGTGAAGGCAGAGTTCACCTTGATAACCATCCATCCATCCATTACTAATTAGAACTCTGTGTACGATCTAGGTAAAATTCTAGCGTCTTTCTAGGAGGCCAGGTTTCCGATTTCATGCGAACCCCCTGAAATGAGCCAATCCAGAAGACAGCTTATTTTTGAGACGCAAGTAAAACTTGAAAGGAGCCGATTTTCGGCCTACGGTAAAATCCTGCTTTGTGTATCGGAAATGGAAGACCACTTATTGAGTTAAACAAATTCAGTTTTTTTTCTTGATCACATCCTCCTTCATCACGTGGTCAGCGATACAAAATTGCGATTGTAATTTTGAAGAATATGAATTTTAGTTCTTTGTATAATCTAACATGGTCCAAAATAAGAAAATATGTGCTTAAACATTAAAAGAACAGTCTTTATTACTTATATATATATGTTATTTTTCATTGAAAATATAAAATTTAATGAAATATAGAAAGTTTAATTAAACATAAAGTACAAAGTATTCACAAAGTAAAAATCAAATGGTATTTGGAATCAAAATATTTAATAACAATCTATGATACCAAATTTAGTGCACAATATGCGCATTTCGACAAACAATGTCTCATCAGTTGTGCTCGAGGTCCACCCAGTGGATTCAATAGCTCAGAGTTGCAAGCTCAATTCGTACTTTAATCTAGGAAAAACACTACTTGTTAAAATGTAAAGCTATTTTTACAAATATTCAAGCTAAAACTTAAAAAGTGATAATTGAAGTATTGTATAAAGATCAAGATCAAGACCTGAAACTGTAGTTTTCTAATGAAGCAAAGTTTAATCTGAGTTGCTAGTCAAGAACAGCAGTTAACAAAATGTATTTTGTCAGCATAGATGCGTGTTGTCACACAGATAAATTTTAAATCGACATCCAGATGGCAAATACTATGATGACCATGTTTCATTCATACAGTAGCTAACATGGACGTCTGTGTGACCGGTTTGGTTAAAACATCTCGTAATAAATATTAAACATAAACATTAAAACAGTAAAGCATACATGCAGTTAAAAGTATTAAATGCAGTCAAACGTATTACTGTAAGATAGAATTATAAGTTTTTATAAGAAAAAAAAAGGACTACAACATAAGTAAGAACTGCATTTTAATATTGGATAACTGGGTATGCCGAATGTATAAGAAAAAGCAAGAAGGAAGCGACATGGTATTTCAACAAATCATAAATATTCTCGGAAAAGGTATAGCCGACATAAATAAAAAAATATTTGTTAAAAACAACAGAATCAACTAAAGCAGTGCATAAGTAGTTCATCAGTTGTTGGAACTACTGATATCGTGAAAAGCGTCAAATGACGCTAATGTGACGTTATTCATGTACATGTTGTGATGTACATATGCAAATCAAACAACAATTGCAATAATTATACTGTTAAGATCAAACAACAGTGTTTCAGTTTCGTATCAGGTACGTACGTGTAAATGGCTACTCCAACGATTTTTACCAAGTTTTGCTCGATAAGGTCGCTAACGGAATGTAAAAAATGTCAGCACGTATTTTGTGTTGTTATAAACTACTAAAGTGAAATTACAGTAAATGGCCTCTCCATAGAATTTTAAAATTTTGCGCACGATTACCTTTAGATAAAATGCACAGGAAAATGTCAAAACAATTATAGGTGCTGGAATTCGCTGCTATAGCCTTTCAGAAATTGAGACTGAAACAATCTAAAATACATAGAATATACAGGAAAAATCGTCAAAAAAACGTGAACATTTTACACAACTCCAGTTATTTTTAAAGTGGGTCCATATTTTTTTCAATTGATATTTTATGGCTCTCTGAAATAACAAATCGATTGATATGAAACAAACATGCCATCATCGACCTTGTTTTATTCATAGAAATCGTCGATTTTCTATCAGACAGTGGAAAAAGGTAAAATAGCAACGTCGCAGTCTGAGGACGTTCAGACAAAGAGTTGGTATATACTAGATTATTTACTAAGACTGAACGATAAATTTGTAATACTTTTTAACCAAATTAGAAAGTTACATATACAAGCTCATAATCATTTACGATAAGAAAATTGAAAAAAAGAACTACTATTGACCGACTTTGGGGAAAAATCTTAAACAAGTTAATCAATGTATCAAATGACATTCAGTATAATTAGAGTAAAATCAGCTTATAATAAATATCGTTCTCGAGTATGTTGTCCGAACTATTCTGTCAGAAAAAAACGCACGTTAGAAAGGAGATTATTGACAATCTTCGATCTGCTGCTTTCAACGGAAAAAAACTGTAGATTGTAATTAGAATGGCAATACAAAAACATGAATTTTTTCTCTGATATTGTGTGAAATCGGAACGATTTGTGCAAGCACTTTTATTTCAGTCTATAAGAGTACTTTTAAGATGAATATATTGTTTATAAACCAGTTAAGTAAGGATTCCGTTGAATTAATAAACAAAGGGTTGCATTGGATAACATAATTCTTATTTATGATCGAAATTCATGATAAGCTGAATACAGTTTTGTGCTTGTACCAAGAAATTTATTCGCCTATGAGGGATGTAAATTAGACTTATTTTAGTTCAACATAAATGTTTGTTGTTCAATGCATCTTGTGCGTAGGCAGTTAAAATTGCCACCTCATTCTATCGTTCTCGCAGTTACAATCTTTTGTTCCCTTTCAGATTTAACATTTTTTTTACTTCTTCCGACGCCGCCGTGTGGCGTTTATTTACTTCCCTCTTACCTTAATATTATTTTTTTCGTAATTTCGCCTGCTGTGAGATGTATGTAATATTCAGACACAATGATTTTTTGGTTAGAGGTGTGCGCGACTATGAACTTACGATTTGAATGTTACCTCTTGTGAAGTTTTCTCCATTGACCCACTGTTAAAATCATCGTAGGGGGGATACTTTCGAAATTTAGGCAATGATAAAATTATGACAAATTTATTTAATTTTTCCTAGAACTATAATGAAGTATATAATTAAATACAAGTGTTTTTATTTCTGTATTTTTACTTTTATTTTTTCGATATCACAGTACGCCGATTTCGGGGCTTATTGCAACCCATCCTTTTCTCATGTACACAGAGAATGGTACACTTTTACATAATGAATGTATAAAGAAAAAACAGGTCGTATGAAGAAGAGTCTATTTATGAAATACAAATATGTTTGTGTAAATAATCAACGAAAATCCTTCACCTACGGGAACAGACTTTAGCGAACTATGTAGGTATTGCCTTCCTTCACATAGTTTTTCGTAATAGGCACGTGCTACCCACAAAATATTTAAGGTAGAAAACAAGTATATATATTGTAAGTACCTCGTCATATGTTTTGAATGTTTCAAATTGTGGTGTAAGGGAGATAATAAGAATCCACAAAACACGAAGCATTTTATGGTACTCAACTGTATTTTGTACAGGAGGTTCAATACTTAAAGATTCTATTTCTTATAAAAATAATTTGCTGTGAGTAATTAAATTGGCGCCATACTTTGTGAAACTGGAAAATTAAGTTAACTTTTTATAGCTTCTTTTGTATATGTTGGTGTTTTACTTCCTAGCGTATACATGATCGGATTTAATATCCTCTTTAACCGTAAATGTGCCTGAAAAAGGATCAGATGAGCGAAGAAATATCATCGGTTGAAACGGCGGAAAATCTCTTTAAAACATTCGAAAATAGTAGCCGATCAAACCAAGTATTGATACATGTATTTCGTTTCCTTTCTAAAGGAGTTCCAGATGAATTGGTCGAAAAGTACAGAAATGCCGTCTCTGTGTATGAGTATCAAAACGATGGTGACAACTGGACGTGGACTGTCACTTCAAGTGTTGCACCTGAACCAATAACCCATAACCTCCAGCTCGGAAAGGAACTCGTAACAAAAGATTTGCAGGGTAAAGGAGTTAAGGTAATCGCAGGATATTTACCTTTATCAATTATATCACAATTTGTGCTTACAGGGTTTCAACGAAAAAACATGTTACACATCCGCATTCGATAGCCTTTGTTAAGGTCAGACATGATTTGTTACGTTAAATGTTGGAACGGAAGTTAATATTCTCTTTACCAGAAAGAGCTTAAGCCGCAGCAATACTAGAAAATATAACTGAAAAGACTGATAAACAAACAGGACGTTAGACATAAGAGAAGTACACCATAAACTCAAGAGAGTCCAAAAGACAAAAATTAAATATCAAGGACAAATATAAATACATAAAACCAACAGCAACAAAATAAACAGTAAAATGCAAAGCAGAACTCTCTTTCTCAACTATAATGATATTATTAGGTAACTTGGATAGGTAAGCTGATTTGTAACTGGAGTTATTTTTTGATGATAACCTTAAAAGATTTGGTGTTTTATTGTTGTCCAGTATTTTTTATTTTTTATCCTTATGACATCTATACGAATCCCAAGCATTGTAAAAATATATGTTTTGAGTATTGGTCTGTTATTATTTATCTTTCACTAGTGGTTTTGCCGCAATTGATAATTTATTTAAAACTATACAATCTATAAATAAATATATTTTCTTATTTTGCACAACACTCCTTAACACGGTGATTCAACCTGTTTTAATGACTAAAAACTAGAATTTACGACAAACGTGATGATTTCAATTTTCATATTGTATATTTCCCATTCCTCAGTAGTAACACACCTTCTGCCACTGCATACGGCGTATATGTATCTCAATTGAAACGATATGCTAGAGCATCGTGTCAGTATAAGGACCTCATTAATAGGAGTATACTAAGGAAAAAAACCTCCTTCAAGGATATGAAGAAGAACGATTGAAATCAACACTCCGCAAGTTCTATGGTCGCCATTACGAGTTGGTTGACCATTATAATGTAACAATCTCGCAACTTGCTACGGATTTGTTCACATTTTGCTACATCTAGCATTTCGTCGTCTCATCTCACCTACAAGATTTATTCCTGGCCACGACTTTTGTTCATTGGGCATACGTTTTTCGCCTTACAGGTGATGCATGCATAGCAGGAGAAGCTTACCCTGTCGACGTTCCCGGTTCATACGATCACGTCCAGTTTGTTTCTCGATATTGCATATCTCTATGATTTTATGAGTCCTGAATTTCGCTGTACTACGCTTCCTTATACTTTAACTTCGCTAAGTACTCTCAAGGGAAAAACAAATAACTTTAATAAACAATAACGACAATAGAAAAGTTATCCTTCATAGAATTCAGAATCAAATTCATAAATTATCTTCAAATCTTAGACGGACAAAATATGCAACCTGTAAAATTGTAATAGTCAAAAAGAAAACGACATTTTCTGCAAGGATCAATATATGTTTACTGTAATTGGATGTACATTTAACTTGATTTAGGTTGGGGTAATCTGTATTTATCGTCACTTCCACCACATTTTCAACTATATTCGCTATATCATGACTACCAAGATTTACTACGGGAAAAGCTCGCACAGCTAACCAGCTGACCTTGTTTAGGTATCTGGATACCTTAACGCATGAAGCTCGAACCCACAATTGCGATCTTACATGTAGGCTTGTGGTTATGAGTCAGCAACCTTAACCACTCGGCCACCCTGACCCTATAAACTATATTGATCAAGTTATTACTATTGTTTATACATCTTAAATACAGTTTACAGTTGTAATAGATCCTGATGGAACCTGGAAAGAAACAAGTAGTCATGAATTGATGGGTTGGAGTGTATCAAAGACTACAAGGAAGGTTGAAGGGGACAAAATGTTTGTGGTGAGTAGTATAAAAACTGCAAAAATATTGCAGAATGCTTTTTTTACTTTGGGAAGTGCACTGTGTGTGAATGTATAAGCAAACATTTTTAGAGATAAGTTTATAATAATTTGTATAATTAAAACAAATTTTCTGAGATAAGTTTACTACATTGCATCAGTATATAATTCTAAAAGGATTTCTTGTTGTAGAATAACGAGTATAGAGTTAAAACAAGTCGAGGATCGAGTTAAGGAAGTCGAGTATCTGTATAGTATTTATCCGATTAGGGATTTTCAGTATCCTTTATTCTAATTCTTGCACTTGATGTGTACAATTGTAAAAGGTTTCCACTTGGTGTTTCGACTTTATTTGTTACTGCGGCGAGTCTCATCGGTGGCCTCCGCTTTTTAATGCAGAATGTAAAATGTTGGACCACTCTACAATAAGAAGTCTTTATCTTAACTCGATACTCGACTTTTTGTTACTCGATACTCGATTTTCTTAACTAGATACTTGACTTTTTTTAACTCCATACTCGACTTTTTTTAACTCGATAGTCGACTTTCGTAATTCGATATTTTATACTCTACTTTAAGTCAACCCTTAATTCAGAAGCCTTCAACAATTTGAATTATAAAAGTCACGATCTTGAAAGATATATCTTCTCTGTCATATACAGGTAGCTGAGTCTAAAGGTAGAAAAGAACAAATAAAACAGCTGACTGCTTGGTGGAATAACGTTCTGTATACAATAAAATAGAAAAATGACTAACTTGCCTTTTAATATCCCAATCTTGAATTACTAATTAAAGCATCTGATATAATATAATGGACGATTGGTCTTTATGATTTACAAATGTGTTTTTCAGTACGATTTTTTTCATATTATGGGACAGCATTTCGACTTCCGTTAGTTTATTTTTTGACATATGTATATGTGCTAAATACATTAAATGAAACCAAAGTATTTGGAGCACTATAATTACGTTATTTCTCATCATTGGTGTTCTCAACCAAATATAGGAAATCAAAAGATATTTAAGTATTTTGTTTATTGGGAACTTTGAAAACTCTGCTTTATTTCCTTCCAGCTACTTATTACAAATTTGATTAAATCCATGG
>JAOXYJ010044753.1:0-12140 GCA_028566555.1 Lithophaga nigra
CTCCCGGTCGACCCACTTTTCAGATCCTACGAATTGATATATTATGAACTTGTTCTCGTCCTGAATATGCATGAAAATTTTGCCGCTGGATGTTAAACAAACAACAATCAATCAATCAATCAATTATTGGAACTGAACAGTGGATATGTGTTTTTTCGAATAAAAAAGAAATTATCCAGTTGATAATAGATTGTAGTTTTCAGTGATTTACATGTATGTAAAACCGATAATAACATTAAGTTAATACATAGATTATCTTCGAACTTGTGCTACAGTCTTCATGCGCATAGGACTTGGCTGTTAAACGTTAAATAACCGCCGATGTAAAGTAGCTACATGAGTATTAGTGACTGAAGTTATGTTATAATAAAGACATTTTCTCAAGTTGTGAACAGGTGGAGACGGGTATTCCTTCCTCTGCTCGTGTATATAGATATATAGATTTATTTTAGTTTTAATCTTAACTGTATATACTTAATAAGAGCATCGATTCTACTCCAAGTGGAGGTGTTCCATAACTGGAAGATAATACAGAGAACAGAACAGAATTACTCGCTGGACGTTAAATACCAATCAATCCACTAATATCTCACACATTCTGTCTATTTAAGCTTGGTTTGCTCTTTCATTGACCTTATGATCCCAATCTCAATGTCTGTAATTCCTAAAATGCCTTTATAATGTTTAACTTACTCTGAAAACTTATTAAATAGTTCGTCATATGTTGTCTGTGCATGTTATTAACATTCATGAATGAGAAACAACCCATCCTACAAATGTTGTTTTTCAAACAATATGTTTGAAAAGGTAAACGTAAAAATCACCTAAGCAATTTGTTTTATGGTAGCTGAGAGAAAGTTTGAATTTTGGGGCTTTATTATACTGTAAAGTTCATCTAAAATTTCTTGATCGTCCATAACGACGCAGAGGTTTGGTATTCATAACCATGTTAATGGGTGGTCATCAGTTTAACAAACTTATTTTATCTTTCCTCGTCGGTCTTACATTATGCATTTGTTTTTAAATATGCCTGTTTGCAATGGCATCATTCCCTTATTTTGAGTAGCAGCTTTTGTATACAGCATGGGGTTCGCCTTTGCAGGTCTTTGTAGAACTTCTTATGCGGTGGTTTTGTGTTCGAATTTTCATGCGGTGCCGATAAGGAACGCATGTCATCATCAGTATAATGTACTGTAGTTTTTAATTCTTTTTCACAACGTGTCACACCCCCAAGGGTACCTGGGGTATAGCAGTATGGCTACCTGGACTTCTCCCGCCCGGCAGTAGGACCCGTACTGAGGGGGTGTCCGTTTGGGTGTGCGGGATGTTTAAATACGCATTCACGTCCAGTCTGATTGGGGACGTTAAATCCAAAGCACGTGTTGGAAGAGTGCCATGCTCTTTGCACGTAAAATAACACTTTGGCAACAACTTTTCGGAGGGGTCCGTAGGTGACCTGTTGTAATGCTAAATTTCTGACCCTACCCAACACACCCTCGTTTTCCTGTAGCAGTCAAAATTACCCAGTCGACTCACTTTTCAGATCCTACGAAATGATATATTGTTAACTTGTTCTCGTACTGAATATGCATATAATTTTTGCCGCTTGACGTTAAACAAACAACAATCAATCAATCAGAACGTGTCATAAGTTTGGAATGGGATCTGCATTTTGTACCATGTTTTTTCATGCGAACTTTTTTTTCTCTTGATGTTCATTATCGATCTCCCTCTTTCGTACAATTGTTAATTTTTATGTATCAATGCAAAAATTTACATTATAAAATATTATTTGTCTTCGTACTTCCTAACCAACTTGTACCTAATATGTCATTGACATATATTCAGAACTTGTAAATTTGTCATATCTGATATAAAGCATGTGTAGCATGTTGCCTCTTGACAGATATCAAGAAATAGGAGCTTACCTTCAATTTTTCAGCTCGAAGCATGATTAATATATTGTCTGACTTTCTTGTCATTTATTGCTTTTTCAAACGGAATATGAGAATATTCCTGCGTTGCTTGCTAGTTAATATACATATTCCGACCGGCATTGGATATTTGAGGATATCCATATGCAGACTGGTAGACAATACATTCATATTAATACATTGAATTATTACTAGCAGATCATTTATACACCATAAAAATGTCAAAATATTCCCAATATACTTTATGTATGATCCTATATTCGTTGTGTAATGAATATGGTTCTGTGATAATATTTAGTTGAAGTATAAAACTAACATTTACCAAGAATATAATATTGGAATACTTCTGCTATAGAATTAAGGTATCATTAACTGTAAAACAATGCCCATTAGTCTATAAGTTTTTACACTGGTTCAGTTGATTCCTCCAACACGGGGGGTTATAATAATTAATCTGGGAATTTTTTATTGATACAATTTTAACGGCATTGATCACCAATAAACTCTTTGGAGCGTATTGATAATTTCATGTAGGCCGACTATATAATTATTCTATGTACGTAGCGTAAATTCATAGATTAAATTTTACATTTGATGACAACAGACAGTTGATTCTTGAAAGGTTTTCTATTCAGTATGTAGCGTTGAAATTGGGTACAGTTTAGTTCAGTATAACTGGATTATAGATAATCAAAAACAATAGAGGTAAGTCGTGTATTTTTTTCTTTTTAAACTGCTATGTGTACAGAAGTAGTGCATTCTTCAGACGTTAAGGATGAATATTTTCAAAGTGTTTACGTGTCAGCTATGCGATGACATCTTTTCGTCATAGATAAAACAACCGAGTCCTACATTCAAAAATTTGACTTTTCCCTGAATTGTGACATGAAATCGCACGACGGGTGATGCTAGCATAATAGGAGATGCTTTCCCTGGCCACTCACCTGGTCTCGCTTTGGAAGATCGTGCGATTTCCCTTCCTTTATTGTTTGTTTCACGAATCTAAGTTTTTCACTCATGTGTTGGTATATACTGTTTTTTCTTAGGCAGTTAAGTTACAAATGTCGTCAGGTAAATTTAAAAAATAATTTACAAAAACCGTATACCTATATCACTGTCATCTCCGTAAAGTGTTAAAATACGCTCTCCTTGTGAAAAAGAAATCTGCTTAACGATACAGGAATATAAAAATATTGGACAAAAGTTTTCAGCTAGACTTGAATGCACAAAAGATTATTCTACGATTTTTCTAACTGATGAGTATACACATTCTTGTTCTAAATTCGAACTGTATGTCAATTTATTTATCAGTACTGCCTACATGCATTCATGTTATTTTGCACACAAAAAAACATACTTCTCTTTTTCCAATTTTAATTCTCTGGTCTAAAAAGAATCATAATATTACAGTTACTCATTTAAAAATTTTCGAGATATTCAGATGAACATGTATAAAAAATTGGCCTGTAAAGAGTCTCCGACTGCACTACAGCTAATTAAAGCAAACAGCCATTAAAACGGGCTAATGAAAAGGTATCTTTATGTAATGAATTTATGAAATCAGGATAATATATCGCAAACCTTTCAATGATTTTCAAACACGTACAAATTAAAGCGGACATCATTCCGTTGGTTTTGTGTAGTGTGAGACTGAAAATACACTCGATTTTTTATTGCCTTGTTAAAAATGTATACATGATCTTTTTGGTCATACATAAACTGTAAATATACAACAGAAAGTGCAAAAGTTAATAAAAATATTTGAACAGGTAATATCAGTGTCTAAACACTCAAATGGACCAAAATGTAAGAAACAATGTTACAATCCTCTAAAGCGACTACGAAAAATGTAAATCGTGATTTCAATAAACCGTTCTGTTTGTGACAACTTCTGCGATAACTGTTTCGAATTGTGTCTGTTCAGTCAATTTAAAAAATGTGGGAAAGATATGTATTAATTTTATACGGTTGTTTATTCACCCTCTCTCTCTCTACATATATGTGCATGTGTGTGAAAAAGGGATATACAGTGAATATTGCTAAATTTTCTAACTAACTTTCAAAGTTAAAGTTCGTAAGATCTGCATAGCAAAATGATTGTTATCACTCAAAATGCCGTATTTTCTGTCAAAAAGGTTACTTAATCCTTGAAAAAAGATTCGATTTGTTGTTGTTGGAACAGAAAGAACAACAAAAATTTAAATCTAAAGCTGACATATTAGTTAATCTGGATAAAATGTCTGCGTTTATTCAAGTTTCGGTTGAGATTTCACGTTATAGAGAGGAATATTTACCTCTTAATTCCTTAAAATAAGAAGTCATCTCGAGGTCATACGAGGGTAGACTGCGGAACTATTATTGCATTTTTGGATGGCAAGTCTTTGAGACAGACTACTTATTAAAAATATTCAATAGGAATATTTATTCGATCTTACATAAGTCTTTGAGAAAAACTACTTATTAAAATTATTCAATAGAATTTTATTCATTCGATCGTACACAAGTCTTTGAGACAGGCTGCTTATTAAATTATTCAATAGGAATATTCATTTGATCGTACAATATACTCAAACTCTTTGGTCTACATTTATTTCCCTTTTTGACCGTATATCACATTTCTTATGGTTTAGGTTCCCATTAAAATATGTAGGAACATAGTGCAGACATTTACAAAGCATATTCCGGATAAAGAAAGTTCTACAAATGTATATAGAAATGTAAATGTCTAATGGATCAAGACATATACCTAATACAACATAATTAAAAGCGTTAAGTTAGTCATGAATCATCGTAGCTAATGCATAAAGAGTGTTGATTTCATGGAAATTTCAATTTACTAAAGCGGGCTGGAAGCAGACATTTCGAAAAAGTCGTTTAGAGTTAATATCGGCTAAATAAAACATTACTATAAAGCGTTCCAAAATTTCAAGGCAAATGTAAACTTTCCGAACACTAGTATTCCTCAGTGTTTCCCTCTATAGGACCTCATGAAGTCTCCAGTGAAATAAAGGTGGATTTAATGAAATTAGACTCATGAAATTGAAAGGAAGGATTAGTGAACCAAAGCTTAATCTTAATTACAAACTCGTAGGTCTTAATTACTTTCTCCGCATCAGGGAAAACAAATATATGTTTGTTAAATTTCAATCAATATGTAATTAGCATTATTGCTTCGAGTTTAAAGCATATTTGAAGCGACTTTCTGTCATGACTTAGAACATTTTCAGCTTTTTGAATCGGATTTCAGACTGATTTGATTAATTATGTGTAAGTTAAGGAATCGTGGGTGTTGATTAAATATTAAGAATGATATCAAAACGCTAATGTCATCAGTAACTGAATAGACCATCCTTGTAATTCAAAATATCAGATGCCAATTTAACTGCATACGAAGCGTTTTTCTAGATAAATTTTCATCAAGTACATGTATGCTCATGGCCAAAAGTTTGGAAAGCCCAAACTATCAAAATATTGGGAGCATAAATATCAGAACGGGCCTAAAGAGAATGGCCGAAATCTGGGTGAGGTCAACTTTGCCCGAAGGGGTTGTAACCTTACTTGTAATGCATTCAAACTTAAGTGGAAGTGAACATTTCGTAAATACAGCTGGTATTGCATGTACTAACCAGTCAATTTTGTCAGTTTAATATTTGAAATTGCATACATAATTTCCAGTATATTTTCAAGCGGTAACGTACGCCAAGAGAGAGACCTGTTTCATGCCTAGTGTTAGACGGCCTTTTCAGTCAGTTTTTACTGTATTAAATCAATATGTACTGTTTGTACAATGTTTTAGCATTCAACTGGTATACAATTGTTATTTATCACAGATGTCATGCTGATTTACTTCAGTTTCCAACACTGGCCAAAGGTCGATACCGCTATTGTAATTATAGTATTATGCTATTAAACGGACAGTAATGGCTATGTGACATGAACTAATAATCAGTTGTATTGACATTAATGATACTAGATATGTCCTTCATTTAATATATTACCGTTTTTTCTAAACGTATTATGTATTTATTCATGAAAACATACGCTGGAAAACACTGATAAGTACAGACTATTATACACGTATATTCATATGTTATTGGAAGCATGCACTTCACTTTGAATTAGAAGGAGAATAAATATTAAATGAGGTTTCGCTAAATATTTAAAATGCAATCACGAAAGATACAGAGACAATTTAACACAAATTACAGGCACCGAAGGGTAAACTTCATGACTGTGCAAAGATTGACCTGAATCAAGAGACAGACTGAAAAAGAATTTTGTGATTTTCCAGTCGTGTGTTTTGTTTCTCATTTGTATAACAGTATGAAATAAAAAAAAAATTATAAAACTGGCGAATCCTGTTACATTTGACTGTTGTTGTTTACTTCTCTTCAGCAGGTTTTACATTTTAAAAAATGTTAACCCTAAGGTCATCATAATTTAAAATAACATATGTTTGTTGTACATTTGTACTATAATATTATTAATCTACGATTACCATAGTTAGTGCTGTATTCGCCGCACCAAAGTCGATAGCTATACTAGAAGCTAACCCATAGACAAATCTGCCACGAAGAGCTATTCTTATGGTGTTTAGTAGTGTTTATAGTGTTTAATCTCACATGCTCCATACATCACAACGTGGCAAATTCAATATCTTCAATAAAGATGTCATTCACTGATAATTTTGAATGTTTTAAGGTACTCATACCTTGAATATATTCAGCTATGGAAATTGGGCACCAATAAACGATGAAGGTCCAACGTGCAAAGAAACTTTAACAGTAAAAAACGATGTTAGGTGCGGGTTCATTCCGCTGACTTTTGTCTTGTAACCATCCGTTGTGAGTGTAGAAGCAAAACCTAAAAAAACGTATATACAGTTCAAATGTTTAATGTTTCCATTTGAAGTTACATAAATCGGTAAACAAACATAACAACTTCATATGATGTCTCAAAGGAAATTGCAGAAAACAGTTGTTATAGAATCGATCATAGATATTAATTCTGTCATGTTACTTTTGATACAAAACAATAAACTAGAGTCAATATATACTTTGCAAATCCACTGCTGCTTGAAATGAATTATTTAAACGTACACAAAGGGACAAAAATATCATTAGGTAAATAAACAACAGATGAATGTCTCCACGAATAAATATTGAAAAGGATATTAAAGTACAAATCAGTATAAAGGCACAAATAAGAAAAATGTTTAAATCAATTTTCACGACCAACTGCTTTATATGGTCTTTTAAGAAAATATTTTCAAACGGCATGTTGATATTTAAAACTCTCCCTGTTGTCGGAGAATATGAAAGAGAATATTGGGTTGGAAGTAGAAGCCCCTTCAAGTAATGACTAAAAACACATGCACCAATGAAAGTAAATCCTGTGATGGAACCATTATGTATAATGTGTTCTTTAATTTGACATCTGGCTGTGATCTTGACCTTACAAAATACTATTACATTATTTAGTGGTCGTATATGTTGTGATATTGGTTACTGGTGATGCTGTAACTGGTTGAAAAGATACCGACTAGACATAAATATTATATGAATAGGATTATGGGATCTCGGGCTGTGACCTGGCGCTTTATATGAGAGATACCTACAAGGTATTTACATAATAGGCCCTGTTGCTGTGAGTAACAATCGTGCAAAATATATCGGACAACTTGTTCAGAAGTTGTGTACCAGACACAAATACATTTGTGTGGCTGATATTTGACACAAGATCGTTACCTTAGCCTTGACGGCAATTAGCCCTATCCAGTGATATGGCATTTTTTATCGACGTTTGATATCATAACTGGCTCAGCAGATATGTATTTGAAACGAATATAATACAAACGTCAATATTTTGACATATAAACTTCCGCTGTACTTTGGTTTAGAAGGCAGTGACGAGGAGGCTTAGATGCGTTACACCCTCTGGTTGTGGGTAACAAATGTAAAGTATTATCAATATTCTTCATCAATATTTTTCAAACAGATAGGCATTATGCCTGACATCATTCTTCTATAAGTCAATTTTTCAACATATACTCTTTCACTGTGACCTCGACCATGAAGACGGTAATGAGATTTGGACTCGACACACCTTCTGGTAGTGTGGTTAACAATCTTGCAAACTGTTATCAATATCCTTCAAATGATTCGGAAGTTATATGCTGTTCACGATATGTGAGAGAAAGGATAGATGAACAAGGCGATCTCTACAGGCCTCTCGCAGGTTGGTGACTGGCCCTAAAACTAGACTAGAACAGGACGTCACTAATCGATCGAAAAAATGACAATAGGGTTCTTAATATAAAAAAATCGATTCATTGACCAGCTAAGGCACTTAGCGTTCAGTTGGGTTTTATCGTCACTGTTAGCAGTTTTTACCTACATCATGATTACTTTACTTCCTGAAGGAGGAAATTTCGAACTGGTATTCATTTGACCGGCTAAAGACAGTAAAAGAGAAAAGTCATATTACTGTTCGGTTGAGTGGTAATGCTTCCAACCTTGGTAGGCGTCTTGAAATCAGAACACTTAAAGTATTTTGAGGAAAACTAGTTCACGACAGTCGTATAAGGCTTCTTGTCATGACTCAACGACCTTAACTACTTGGCCACCAATGATCTCAAATGCATTTAGGAATCGCGAAAAGAAATGTTTATGCATGGACGTAAACTTCTGTAGCTACTTCTTCAGTCGGGAATTTAAAGCATTAGCTTTAACCTCTCGAGCTTCTATTTTACATCTCTAATGGCGTGGAATACGTCTAATTTTACATAATGAAAATTGCATAATCCTTTTTTATGTTTCTTCTTGATTTTTAAACAGTTCTTGAAGCTTAAAACAAAACGATAATTGCCAAGAAAACCAATAAATTTTTAACATCAAACCGGATTAAACCAATATTCCTGCTATCCTGAGACATTTTATACAATTAAGCGAAGTTTATTTTCAAAACCTCATTTAAAGATTAAACTGAGGCCAAGTGGTTCAGACAATTTATCAAATCTGTCGGTACTAATTATTGAAACTTGTCACCTCTAACGTCCCAGATGGTGATTGGCTTTGAGTGATGATAGAAAGGAGGATGTACTCGATTCTTACTATTGTGCATGACATAAATTCACCAGTTACTTGCTAATCTCACTATTAAATACCGCTCTATAATAGAAAAAAAATGATATAAAGGTGGTGGCATTATACTGGGTCAGTGAAGTACTAAACGTGTACTAAAATCTGTTCGGTTAGGTAATGGAAATTTGGCTGCCATTCTTTTATTCTTCTAAATTTTATAAGAATGCAAACTAGTTCATGACCTAATAATATTAAATATGCGCCGCTTTTAAATACTGCCAAAATGACACATTTTTCAAGAAACTGTAATGTAAAATGTTTGCCCGTTGACTTTCCATGCGAAAGTTTTTGACCTACATGATTGCAATGAAATGGTTTAGCCCGTCAATATATACATATATTTTGAAATAACCATCCATTGGACCTTGATGGTCGCATTTTTACATATTAGTAAATTCTTTTTAGTTTACTTGTCATGCAGTATTATGCTCACTGTAAAATTTAATGGTACATGTAACCAAACTGATTTTTGTCCCCGCCGCAAAGCAGAGTGTGGATATAGAAATGCGGGCGTCCGTCCGTATTTGTTAGCCCTCTAGCAATTTTATTTTTCCTCGGATTTTTTAAAAAATTTATACTGAAGCTTGATATTGATGACCTCTTCCTCAAGTTCGAAAATGGCTGCCATGTCAATTTTTTTGTAGGAGTTACTGCCCTTTAAGACTTAGAAAATCAGAAAAATATCAGTGTTAGCGCTCTAGCGTTTTCATTTTTAATCCGATCTTTTTCAAATTTGTATTAAAGCTTAATATTGGTGACTTCTCCCTCAAGTTCGAAAATAGCTGCCATGTCAAATTTTTTGTAGGAGTTATTGCCCTTTAAGATTTAGAAAATCGGGGAAAAGTCGGTGTTAGCTTTCATTTTAAATTCTTTTTTTTTCAAATTTATACTGAAGCTTATTATTGATGACCTCTTCCTCAAGTTTGAAAAAGGTGGCCATGTTGTAGGAGTTATTGCCCTTTATGACTAAGAAAATCAGAAATTATTCATAGTTAGCACTCTAGCACTTTTATTTTAAATCTGATCTTATTCAAATTAATGTAGAAGCTTAACACTGACGAACTCTTCTTCAAGTTCGAAAATGGCTGCCATGTTATAATTACCTCTACCAATCTCCTCACATTACGCGGCGAGGGACATGGAACGCTGTTCTTGTCCTTCTAGTTCATCACATATGGCATGGCGTCCAATCTATAATGTACAGTCATCTGCATATGTATAATCATATGTCATGGAAATTTTATACAAAAAATTCTTTTCTCGATTATTTCAATACGGAATCGAGGTTTTGTTTAATAGACTCGTTCAGTAATGTAATTTCTGTGTAGTGTGAAGTGTACATTGTACAATTTTAATGACACTTTTTAACAGCCTGATTAAGTTCTGTCTTACCATATCTAAAAAAAAGTTTCCATTTATTTTCTCTGATACCGAATAGGAATGCATGGGTAGAATATACATGTTATATGTATGTGTTCAATTTATTTATGATCATTTTAAAATTAAATTGTTCGCAGTTATAGTTTCTCTTAGAAGAAAAAGAAATGGTGATAACACAATTAGATTTATTTATAACACTTCAGTTTTCTACCCATTGTGTAATGACTACTTTAACGCACATTTCCACTTGTTAAATTAGCACTAATCAGATGTCATTACATTTCTATGTATTGTATGATGGGGCTACGTAGATGTTATACCACAAGATTTTAGAAATTAATGGAACCTGATCGAGCTATGTTGCATTATGCATCAGGAATTTTTGCCAATTTCTACCGTTTTCATTAATTACTACTGCTATCACTATTAGCTGATTGAGAAAAAATTATTCATTTTTTCATATGCGTGAAAAATTGGAGGAAAATTAAAATGAAATGTACCAGACATTTATGTTGTAACCACTAGATCTGTACGCTTGCAGTAGTTGATGAGATATCATTTGTTTTAGTAGTCTTTGTATGAAATGTACGTATATTATTATTGATTGATTGATTGTTATTTGTTTAACGTCCAGCGGCAAATTTATATGCATATTCAGAAGGAGAACAAGTCAACAAAATATCAATTGGTAGGATCTGAAAAGTGGGTCGACCGGGAGAAGGGCGGGTAATTTTGACTGCCATTGGAAAATGAGGGAGTATTGGGTAGGGTCAGAAATTTAGCCTTACAATAGGTCACCTACGGACCCCTCCGAAGAGTTGTTGCCAAAGGTTTCTTTAACGTGCAAAGAGCGTGGCATTCTCCCAAGACGTGCCTTGGATTTAACGTCCCCAATCAGACTGGCATGACTGCGTATTTACACATCCCGCACAGCCAAACGGACGCCCCCTCAGCACGGGTCCTACTGAAATGCAAGTACAAAAAAACCAGGTTATTATCACAAACTTTACGGTAGCATCTTTAATTTATGCTAGATGCATCATTGGTCGGGAAAATGTGTTAGAAATAATAAACTGGTACTCTATATTGGACTCTGATGGATAATTATTCAACCAGTCTTGCAATTATTTTCCTCAAACAGACGTTGCTATTTAAGCTTTACCTATCACAAATAAGATTACAAGAAGGGCCAATTAGTCAATCACAATATATGGCGACATCGATTTCGCTAAAACCGTTATAATGACATGGAAACAACGGTCCTTACACTGTTAAGGCACGCAGATGTTGGCGGGTTTAAACTAAGTTTATGGACATTCATACCTCTTCTCGTCATATTGTGCAATGTGAATAACAAGTCTGCAATGTATTTATTATTCATTAGGTACATAATCCTGTTATTCGTAAGTTACTCAATATGTAGTTTCGTAATTCTGTGAAATGTTGGAATATTATATGTCTCAGGACAAATTAGCGCTAGCCTAATTTAACATTCCTTCCCTGAGCTATTATAATACAGTTACAAGCCATCTAATTAGATTATAAACTAGCATAAAGGATACCAGTTATCGTTCACGATACATAAATACCCGTCCAAATTTCGTGTCCCTTTCGTTACTGTGCTGAATCCTGACAAATTTTATCTATGTAAAAGGTTAGTAAATATCGTCATAGACAATAAAAA
>JAOXYJ010044966.1:0-12137 GCA_028566555.1 Lithophaga nigra
TGTATTTCATTGACCTTAATGCTTTGTTTATCATAGAATAAGAGGGCAGATTAACTAAAATTCAAACTTTTCATGAAAAATTATATCTTAATATTTTATGCCGAAGATTTCAGTTGGAATTTTTAGAGTTTTTAGTGGTAAAAAAGTAGGTACAATAAGGACTATTTTTGGCCCCAATTTGATCTACTACATAAATAAAAGCGACATGATTGCCTTAAATAAATCCAGACTTTTTTTTACATTAAACCGCATGTCAATGAGTATGTGAAGTCATGAACGTTTGAAAATACTAAAATGTGCTCATATAGATTGTATATTTTGAAAGGTTTTTGCCTTCAACGGACAACGCATACTTGTGTTCAGTCAAAATATTTTAATATATGACAAATGAAATATACACAACATATACAAAAATTAAGGTTGAACGCAGCTGCGCTCGTAATTAACATAGTGAAAAACCACATCAAATTTAGTGTTTTTGGCATATTTTTATGATTTCACGCGATAAAGTCATTTTTATGACGTCATTATAACCCTATCAAAATGTTTTCTTCAAAAAATCAAGTTCATTCAATTAGTTGCGAAATTAAATAATTTACAAAAAGCTCAAAACGTTAAACATGATATGTAGTTCATATTTTAGGGCCAAAATGTAGACTTTCCGTACCTAATTATTATATATATTTGAACCACAAAAGTATCTTTTATACCTTTTATAACAAAGCTTTACATAATACCATTATGATGCCAGAATGCTGAAAATATAGAGTTATTATCCTGTAATGTTACGGTTAACCAATGTATATGGTTATTATCCTGTAATGTTACGGTTAACCAATGTATATGGTTATTATCCTGTAATGTTACGGTTAACCACTGTATAGGGTAATTATCCTGTAATGTTACGGTTAACCACTGTATAGGGTAATTATCCTGTAATGTTACGGTTAACCAATGTATAGGGTTATTATCCTGTAATGTTATGGTTAACCCATGTATAGGGTAATTATCCTGTAATGTTATGATTTACCAATTTGCCGTTTCAGAATCTTAGAGATAGTGAGTAATTTTACTATACGTACACCAGAATGGAAATAACGTAACGCCATTGGCCAAAATTTGATCGTTCAAGACGTTTTCATCCAATTACGACGTTTTGATGTATGTTTTTAACCAACAATGCATTAAATTCTGAAATGGTGAATTACTTTGTAAGTAGAACGCTTCCTGTAGTTTACATTGGATAGTGTTCAAATGATGCACTATTGTGGTGGTCATTAGATGAATATACCCGTGAGAAATTCTTATAATGATCTAATTTCTAGGAATAATATCTCAAGATTACTGAAACCCTAATTGAACAAATTATACACATCTCCAGATGAAGACCATGTTTCCTTGCTTCAATACATTATTCTCCCAGTTTAAATTTTGCTTCTCTCATTATCCAAGTACAAAGGTAAATGTGAATGCATTAAGGTTTGACATCAGATTACATTTGTTGATGCCTACAGAATTCCATAGACAACAGCCTTCTGCTTATTGTTTACTGCCAACTGCTTACCGTTTAGTGCTTATTGCATATTATCAACTGCCGTCTCGCAACATCCCATAGACGACAGCTCACTGGTTACTGTCTACTGTTTATGGCTTACTGTCAACCTTTATTTACCACTTCAATTTCAACAATCTATACTTTCTTTAGCTATTTATATACTAGTTATTATATGGGGATTTCCTTGAAGGTATATTATTTCCTTTAATGAATCTTTTTAGTTATTGCAAACCGCAATATTTGAATATATACGTATCTGTCAACTCAAACATTTGATATTCAATTATGGAAAAAATTGCAAATGACACAACAGAAAAGTATTAATGATTTAAAACAACCCATTGAAAACGCCATCATAATTGTGATACATAGATTATTTGTTATTTCAAGTTTTGTTGATTTGTTTGAGTGTTTTACGTTTGGGTGGTCACACTTACGGAACACACAAATATTCGGTGTATAAAGTGTGGTGTAATTTTGACATGTTTGATCTAAATCAATTATCAAAAATCGCTACACGTATAAAATATTTAGATCTGGTATTTAAGCATGTATTGAGAATTCACTGACGATTTCTGCATTAAATTGATTAATATTTATAATGCTTACTAACTGGCGGATTTTTAATCTTGGCTTCAGAATGTTATGGAAGTACTTTTGCTTCACATTTAAAACAAAATTCGTCATCAATCGAGGATGACCATTTGATTTTGTGGTGGCCGGGGCTGGGAAGATTTTGTAAATAAATATTTTGATTCTGATGTTCATGAAAATATAAATAATTTGATCCTTGTAGTGAAGAAAAAAGAAAAGCCCAAATTTCCCCATCCGAATTCAGATCATGGCTTATATGGAAATAAGTAATTTTTTTTTTGGCTTCGTCGAAAAAAATTAAGGCAAAACAGACGATAATTAATAATTTGATCCACAAAAATTGCGGAATTTTTCTTCTGTATGTTTTTTATACCAAAATGCTCTTCCTAATCCTATAACCTTTAGATTGTCAGATGAATGATTATATTGACAGAAACGTTTCGCAATCGGATAGTCTGTTTTATCTGTACGGATTTTGGAAAGGAGTTCAGTATCATTCTTTTGTATAAAGTGACCCTGTTTGCCAGACACATATGTTTTCTACATCGTGTACAAAATATTGCATAAATAACCCCAACTGTAGTACTGTCAATATATCCTAAATTATAGTAATTTCACATCATATACAAGTGTATTATTCATATTCCTATGTAAAATTCGCCATGAATGTGCGGAGAGTAGATAGTGACAGAATGCGAGACAAAATTATCACTTTTTTAGCTCACCTGGTCCGAAGGATCATGTGAGTTATTGCCATCACTTGAAATCCATCGTCATCCGTCATCGTCGTCCGGCGTTGGCTTTTCACATTTCAGTTTTCTCCTCAGAACCCCCTTCCCCGAGGGAAACCCGGGGTATAAAAATAGGATCCGGTTTCTCCGGCCGAGGGGTACAACCCTCCTCAATGGAGCGTCCTTTGGGTGTGCGGGATGCAAAAATGCACAACTCGTCCGTCGGATGGGGACTAAAATCCGAGGTCCAGTGTTGCGAGAATGCCACGCTCTCCGCACGCTAAAGAACCCTTGTAACAAGCTCATTACGAGTGGTTCGTAGGTGACCGGTTACAAGGCTAAATTTTCCATCCCTTTCCATCCTGTCCCCCTTTTCCAGTAGCAATCAAAATCACCTGCCCTTCTCCCGGTCGACCCATTTTTCAGATCCTACGAACTGATATATTGTGAACTTGTTCTCGTCCTAAAAATATGCATGAAAAATTTGCTGCTGGACGTTAAAAAAACAACAATCAATCAATCTCCTCAGAAACCACTGAGCCAAATTGTGAACTAATCTTGGCAGGAATGGGCATTGGAATGTCCTCTCTAAAAATTATGTTTTTCGTTCGGATCGGAAATTCAACATGGCGGCCAGGACCAATAATGTGTTTTGATTGGCTGAAATTTCAAAGAACTACACTGCCAATGGAATTGGATTATGGTATGAATAATCCTTGGAAGTCATCTATCAAAATTATGTCTTTGGTGCTGATCAGAAATCAAAAAGATAGCCGCCACCGCGGGACATGGTTTAAGATTGGACCCTATGGGAAATGCACTTGGAAATAACTATGACACAGTTAAAGAAAAACATGTCAATTAATGTTAATTGGAATGTCCTCTATCAAAACTGGCTCCCAACGGTAGCTGGGGTATAGAAGTATGGCTACCTGGACTTCTCCCGTCCGGCAGTAAGACCCGTGTTAAGGGGTGTCTGTTTGGCTGTGCGGGATGTATAAAAACGCAGTCACGTCCAGTCTGATTGGGGACGTTAAATCCAAGGCACGTGTTGGGAGAATGCCACTCTTTGCACATAAAAGAACCCTTTGGCAACAACTCCAGGGGTCCATAGGTGACCTCTTGTAAGGCTAAATTTCTGACCCTACCCAATACTCCCTCATTTTCCAGTGGCAATCAAAATTACCCGTCCTTCTCCAGGTCGAGCAACTTTTTAGATCCAAAGAACTGATATATTGTTAACTTGTTCTCGTCCTGAATATGCATATAAATTTACCGCTAACAACAATCAATCAATTTACTGCTCAATACAGAACACCATCTTACATCTCCATATGTATATGTAACACCGTGTTACTACACGATCGCACTACTTCATACGTTGCATCATCTTACTACTCCATACGTTACACCATCATACTGCTCTATCGTCCTCCTCGGCAGAATATAAAGACAGGGGAATAGTAGACAAAATTAAAAAAAAGAAGAAGAAAAAAGTGTAATGCAGAATAAGCCGGTCACAAGCCTTGAGAACCGGTGAGTAGTGACCAAGTGTATGATTTTTTACTCCTAGGCCATTGAGTAAACAACACATATTGATCACGAGAAAAACCAAACACTACATTAAGACATCAAGGACATAAGCAAGGACTCGATCTAAGACCAAGTTATCCAATATGGCTGCTCCAATTAAGCACGTACCTGTAAGACAGAACCCCGCCAAATGGCTGCGCCCATAGAATGCAGACCTGTAAAAGATCACCCACCGACCACAAACAAATGACGTCGTTGAAGGACGGAAATCTTTGTTTCTAAGAGTGTTGCAAGGGATACACCTCTTCTGGTGTCATAAGTGCCTTTACGCAAACTTCCGTTGTTATAAAGTTCAGGTTCCGGTTACTTTCCGTGTTGTTGAGTTATTTAGAACGATAATATTAAACTGCCTCCATTCAAGTCACTTCCGGTGATGTCACTTCTTATGACGTCATATCCAGTCACATCACCTCCGAATATTTCATTTCCAGAATGTCTCCTTGCGTCTCTAAAATGATAATGGCAAGATGCAGATTTACTACTTGAATAAGTTTCAGAGTCTAACAACATTGTGATTTCCGTCGAGTTCATTTGTGAAATTTCATACTGCAGAGGTTTCTTTTTATCTATTGGTTGCTCTTTTAGCTCTACTTTGTCTTACGCCTAACAAGGATGGAGACCCATATAAAATTAAATGTATAAAACTACAGTATGGAGAAAATACAAACAAAAATAGAGACCCATTTAGATTGAAACATATAAAACTGTCCGATAGTACTTGTATATTTATTAAAATCCTTAACAGCGTTATTTCCTAGTGTTTAGAAATCTATATGATTTACAATTAGACGGCGTAGGTGTGGCTTTACTCATTTTCATCAAATTTCAACTGGCTGAGAGATTAAAGCCCAAAAAACAGTACAGCTGACAGTGAACATCTCTAGCCTTAAATAGATGTTTGGAAACCTTGAAACACAAATTTGATTCTATTATGCTGTTTGTTAGGTAAATTTGAGAAATACCGGTAACAAGCCGAAAAAATCCATCTAAACGCTACTACTTTTTTGCAAACACACCCTCCAAAAGATGACATATCTTTTCAATTCTACCAATTATTCTTTTGGACATCCGGGTATTCGAAATTATTAAAGCAAAGTAACTTTTAATTTTTGAAATAAATATATAAAGATGTGTTAATTTTACGGCATCTCTAATACTTGGTTCATTTGACCCTAATGGGCTTCTTTTAACTACCTATTTTCGGAATTGCAAGCTTTTATCATTCATGCATTATTTCTAGTTAAACCGATGGTCTCTTCGCAGAAAATCAGGACGTCCCAAAATGACGTCAAAGAACGCAGTTTTTTTCGTTATCAACCCTTATTCCCATCCTATGTAGATTTAAAAGTATAAAATTGTCCGGCAGTGATTAAAATGGAAATTTCGTATTCATTAAAATCTCTTCTTAACAGCATTAGTTCCAGTTGGATAGGTGTTTGGAAACCTTGACACACGAATTAGTTCTATTATGCTCTTTGCTAGGTTTTTTTGAAAAAATACCAATAAGAAACCGGGGAGAATTCCATCTAATTGCTACTATATTTTGCAAATATACCCTCCCAAACATTGTATATCTTTTTAATTCGACCGAATATTAAATTACAAAATGAATGATATGCAGTTACGATTTCACAACGCAATGTCTAAAGGTACTTCTGAAGTAAAACGTAGAAGTGATCAAAATTTTTAAGAGTTTTTGTGAAGGTATCATCATGTTAATTTATACCAAATGCTAAAAAACTCGTAAAATAATCACATTGTGAAAAATATCATCATAAAAATAGCATCTCATCCAATCAAATCTCGGTATCATGATATAAGCAGAATTATTTTTAATATGCATATTCTTGTCACTGAAATTTGTAGCTATTCGGTATGTTGAAATTAATGGTTTGTACAACATTTGAGACATCGGGCAAAATGTACTATCAGAATGCTGACAGATTAAATGATTATGACGTATGTTCCAATTGCAGACTGCAAATACATTGGCGTTCCTCTTAGTAGAATTGGCTGTAAACCCAGAGAAACAACAGAAACTCTATGAAGAAATACAACGAGTTGTTGGAAACAGTCGAACCCTGACAAAAGAGCATTTGGCTCAAATGTCTTATCTGAAAGCATGTCTCAGAGAATCTCACAGGTAAATATTAATCCTATTTTCAAGTACAATAAGTCCATACATAGATGGTATGTAGAAGACCAGTTTTCTGTATTAACGCTAAAATTCTACTTTACCAAGGTTTGCTGTCTCACGCATTTAGTAATTGCAGTATTTAGTACCAATAGCACGTTCACAGGTTTACATATATGTGTGAGGGTAGTATGAGAGAAAATAATTAGTAAGAAATTCATGATTGGTTCGAGAATTTCAGCAATTAAGCAGTAAGTTTACTAATCTTTGGGACATCCTGGTTTTTGATTCCATCAAAGCAAAGTGCTTTTTTTTATGAAGTAAATATATAAAGATGTGATTGTAAATTTTAGGGCATCGTTAATATTTGTATGATTTCACCATAATGGCTACTTGTAACTACCTATTCACGGAAGTAAAATATTTATCATTATGTGTTATTTCGGGGTAAAACATCTTCTCAAACAAGAGTATATTGCTCCCAGGTTGAAATCATTCCTTCCAAAGTTCTGTGGCCGTCACTACAAACTGGTTGATCGTTATTGGATGTCCAATTCCCAAATGAAATACGATCTTATTTCTGAGCCATAGTTTCGTCGTCTTTCCTCTCCTCGAACATGACCTTTTTCCGGACCAGACAATGGACAACACGTCAGATGTCTTAAAAGGCATACACTGCTTACTCATCCGGAGCACGTTTTTAGTTTTTCTTGTTGTGTCTTTGATCTTTGTCTGTTTGTATTTGTCTTAATCCGGATTTTGTTTGCGTCCCTTGATTCATGATTTTTACAGATTTATCCTTTGGTTTTCTTACCTTTTCTTTCGCGAGAAACTAGGACCTCCCAAAATAACGTTAAAGGACGCGATTTTTTCGTAATAAGCCCTAATTTCGTGCTACTGTATAAAGGAAGATTGTAGGCCTTTGAGAAGCAACTAATATGAAAAGAGTTAAAAGAGAACTGTATGAAGCTACTATATATTTCAAATTACAATCACTTATGAATAGTTAGATCAAGAATAGAGCTGTACAATTTTTAAACAAATCTATGGATCGAATATCCTATTTGAAATGAGGTATGATTTTGAACGATGCGGATATTCCACAGTGCTAAACTACATTATGGGGAAATTGAAAATAAAACGGACTCGATTTTGACGGTTTTTCTACGATATTACAGGTCTATATTCTTGTTTATGGCAGAACAATAAGGGTATAAAGGAGAGTCATTTTTTTCAAAATCATAATTTATCGTATATGCAACATGTAGATCATCCCTCGAACGAAAAGAAAGGTATTGTAGACACTGAACTGATTATGCAGAATTGTATTAAGTCTTGAAAAATGTTGATATTCGTATCATTATCCGAGTTCTATATTGTAAGAGGCTATAGAGTATCGCTGTATTGTTTTATCCTTGTAAATTTCCTTTATTTTCAGGAAGACATTTCCAAGCTCCTTCGGGGTGATTCGAATTTTGGAGTCTGACCTTGTGGTTGGCGGATATCAAATTCCCAAGGATGTTAGTAGCTTTAAAGTGCTAGATAGTTATTACTGGAGGCTCGCTAGGTAGAGAAACTTAGGTTTTGTATTGAACTACGTGTATGGGAAAGATATTTCATGTTATTTTTACAAATAACAAACGTTATTTGGTAAAACGTGATTCATGAATACAATGAGATGAAATTAACTAGAAGAGACATTCGCTAGATTTATCCGCTGTTCTTTGCCATAATGGTTATGCACTGTATCCAAGCTATCCGCACGTAGGAAGCCCGATCATTACTTTAATTTTATATGGTACGCTAGTTTCTTCCTCAAGTAACACATCAAACAGCGTTTGGAAATGACGTTATGTTCCAACCAAGTTTCCACGTTGTCACAATACCCGTAGAGTACCAAGTGTTTATTACATCGAACAAGTTTAGAACATAGCGTCACGTAATCTTTTGGAGCTTTGCTGGCCCATTGGTTAAGATGGCCGACTCATAACAAGCCGAACTCCGATGTCGCGAGATCGAGTCCTGCTCACCCTTATATGTTAGTGTCTTCAGACACCTACTCAAGGTCGGGATTTCACCGGGTTATCTACAAGGTCTGGTAGTCAAGATATCGCTGAAATACTGCTTAAAGTGACTTCAACAATCCAATCAACCATCACGTAATTTTTAATTTGTCTTTACGAAGTAGTAGGGGACAAATAGAATACCCGCGAGGTCCATGTCCAAGTCCGCCTCCACTTTAACGTCCGAGTTTCAATTTACTCTAAAATTACGTAAGATACAGTAGTCACAGTTAATATGTAGATGCATAATGATACGCACGACATCCAACCGCAATACGGTGGCCTTAACCTCAAGGTTATACATCAATGACTTTTAGGAAGTAAACTTACATTTTTATGTCAAAGTTTTGTTTTTTTTTTAAAGACTATAAGCGATACAGCCATGAAAATTCACACAGCAATTAAAACGTTCAACATTACAAATTTGCGTATATGGTGCAATGGGTTATGGTGCAAATGAGGATGGGAAATAATGCAAATGGTTTGCATTTGCAAATGGGTAATAACGTATGGGAAATGGAGAACTGTCTATTGGTGTTCCCTAATGAATCAATCAAAATGACGTTTTATTATTGTTATTATTATTATTTTTTTTAATTTATTTAAAATTTTCTTTTTTTTTCTTCATTTGAACAAATTTTACTTTAAACTTGAAAACAAACAAAACTGGGTTATGGTGTAAATGGGGAATCGTGTCTTGGCAATGGTATTGAATGCATATATTGGGAATGGTTCAATGGGGGAATGGAATATTGTGTATGGAGAATGATGTAATGAAAAATATTGTAAATGGTAATGTTGAATGTTTCAATCGCAGTACGTACATAAATGTTGATGACACCAACCATATCAAGCTAGATTTATATCAGTTTGACAATAAGGTCACACTCAAACTCCTATGATATTTCATTTTCGTAAATTTTTATATTAATGTTTCATCTAGCTCATTGACGGTATGTGATTCGGTCACGAAATTTCGGTGATGTGCACAACTTCAAGCTAATTTTTGAAGACCTTGACCTCCAGGTTCTGTTATATTTAGTTACAATTTATGTCCGATTTTACTTTCTTGAATGATAATACTGTATATCTGTTTTTAGAGTATTTAATTTTTTGCTGTTGTCATGGTACCATAAAATTGCGTAAATTCCCCTACGTGGAAAATATTTTAATTTTGAAGGTCTAAATATTTAGATTTTCGACTTAATGTTTTATATTTAGAGTTTTTCTAAATTCTACTTCATTGCTTCCATAATTTTGCGACTTTTTATTAGATCATATACTAGTTGGTGGAACGTTCTGGTTGCTTATGTTATAGAGAGCAAATAGACAAATAATTCAACCTGAAGCTTTTACCAATTATCACATAATCACATAGCTGCTGTTTTTCGATTCGATTCGTGGTAGCAGTTTTCCAGCAGCGAGTTACACAAATCTGCAAGTTTCCAAACTTTGAGGATTATTTCGAGGGTTCAGTCAAAAAGGTCCTATTTGTATGGTATGTGCATTCTATATACACACAGCACTTTTATGCACTGCACCCTTGATATTGTCTATTAGCTCTCCATTACATCAGTGACCAGTGCGCTATACCAACTGATAAATAACATCATGTAAAACCAGAGCTTTACCGGAATTGCAACGAACTCGAAAGTCCTATACTAGTATTTCATTTCTGAGTTTGTTGATAAATATGTCATGCAGTCATGAAGCTTTATATATATATACATAACATCGAGCTAAATTTAGATTGCCTGGACTTTAAAGTTACACTTTGACTTTCATTTTGTCGACAGAAACTATGTAGAGACATGTTGATTAAACATTTGACATCTAGCTGAATTTAGATGCCCTTCACGTCAAGGTCACATACTCCTCAAGAACTGTGTTGGAGTAGAATTTGCCTTCTACTGAGTTTTAAATATTTTACATTTTCCACTTCCTTTTCTGTATTTAGAGCCCTTTATTGCTGTTTTTCACATTTGTTCACCAAACGATGGTCAGTGATTACACTATGTGTTAATATATGAGTGTACAAATAGGTGTAGAAAATCTGATTACTAATATCCAGGTAATGTAAATGCCTGATATTGATATGATGGTACATTTCATCTGGCATAGTTTTAACAAATATATTTCAGCAATTGATAGCTATCAATATGAGATCCATGTCTTCTGATGAACATTATTATACAAGACCAAATGAATTCATTCCGGAAAGATGGTTAAGGGAGACAACTGGTGAATTAGCTAAAGGCAAAGACTATCCATTTGCCACTAAACCTTTTGGATTTGGGCCTAGGTCATGCATTGGGCAGAGATTTGCAGAAAACGAGATTTTCATCGCTGTAACAAAGGTAACATTAAGAATAATGACAGATTACATTATGCACATGTTCGTGTCAAATCAGTATTAAAATTTTTACGAAATATTTTAAATACTTAAAGATAATGAATTGAAAATAGTACGTAATCCTTAAACCGATATTCATTTACAATCTCTTGGTTCCCTTTTTAAAATAGTCTATAAAGTAGAGGACAGGGGACTCATAAATATTGTTTATTTCTCTGCTACTATATGTATATTGTGTTTTGTAATTGAATTTGTTTCATTGCCTGTGTTCACAATTATTTACTTTTGTGTCTACTTAAATTTTGGAAGTCTACAATCTGTAGAAGGCAAATAAAATAATTAAATTCGCAGACATTTATTTTCACGAAATTTGCGAATTAAAGTTGATTTACAGTAAGGTAAATAATGTCAGATGAAAACTTATGTCTAGTTAATTTCTAAACCAACAGTATTGTATTTGTTAAATTTAATCAGTTGTTAAATGATTTGGACAAATTGGCCTAAGTCGACAGATTATGTTTATAGACCAACTTATGCTTATTTTAGGCGTCCGATGACTTTCATTCTGACCACTTGTAATAATTACAATCAGATGAACCTTACTCGTTGGATTAAATTCATATCTTAGACAAACTGACATACTTTAGACAATTGACTTACCAACTCCATTGAAGATTATTTTCATTTCATAAACAAGAACATAAACATTGGTTACATACATATAATAGGTCTTAAATTGAATGAAGTTTCAATGATCGGGTTCAATCACTTTCATGGATTACAAATTTACAAATTTGCGTGTTAATCACGACTGCCTTCGTGGTAGAGTGGTAAGCGTGCAAGCTTGCTCAGCCTCCGTGGTAGACTAGTTATAATGGTGACCTCGACAGCCTCCGTGGTAGATTTGTTAGTGTGCTGGCCTTGACTGTCTGTTTGGTTTAGTGACTTGTTGGCCTCGATTATCTCTATGGTGTAATGGTTAGAGTGTTAATCTCGATTACCTCCGGGGTAGAGTAGTAACCGTGCTGACCTCGTTTGCCTCTTAGTATAGCGGTTAGCATAGTGGCTTCGATCATCTACTTGATGTAATGATTAGAGTGTTAATCTGTATTTC